>PVIY010038347.1:0-23945 GCA_004026745.1 Myrmecophaga tridactyla | reverse complement strand
CTTTCCCCAGGAAAATCCACTGCTCAGCAGGCTCCCTACTACCTACTCCCTCTCTTCTATGCAGCACCTCACAGAAGCTATTAGCCATTCATTTAGTGCCTAATCCTCCAATCTAACTACTTGTTGATTTGTTGGGTGAGAAATATACAGCGACGCAAGCTCTGGTTCTTAGTTACTTCCAGCTTCTGAGAATTAGGAAGCTGGGGGAAAAGCTGTAGTTTTTTTTTTTCCTCTGAACCAGGAAATCCAAGAGTAGTACTGAGATCTGGTTTCCTCATTCAGGCCCCTCTGGTATTGGGATTCCTCCAAGAGTGGACGCAAGAAAGATCAAGACACCTATTAGCCCTAAGAGCTCTAGAGGCTGAAAACTGCAGCAAGATGGGTCTACATTGAGAATATAACCAGACTGTCACACTTTGCCCAAATATTTCATTCATTCAACAAGAATTTATTGAGAGCCTATGATGTGCCAGTCACTGCCTGAATTCAGCTCTTGTTTTTGTGCAGCTGCCAAAGAACCTCATGTCCTCCTGATCCTCTCTCCTTTGCAGCAGAGAATAGATTCTTTCTACTGGCCAGAATGCCACAGCCCCACAAACCTTCCTCACAGCAGTTCTCTGGGATCCCCTCAGAGATGCCTTCTTTCCAAGCTCTCCTCTTCTTTGGTTAAAATGTTGGAAGAGTTGGTGACTTGGCTGTGTGGAAAACAACTCAGAAGCTGTTTCAGTTCGGACCTGACTCAACAGAAGCCAGACTCAGAAGATGACTTCGAAATCTTCGAACATTTGCCACTTCCACTCCCTATGATGACTTCCATTTGTCCCTCTGGATCTCCTTTCCATGCCCCGCCACCTTGCTCTCTACCCCAGAGGCTGAGTTATATAAATTAGTTGACATCTTCCATTTCCTCTTACCTCCAGTTGGGTTTGGCCAATGAGGGGCACAGGACATTTATTTCTCCCAGACTTGGGCTGGCCATGTCCCTCAACAGAAGACCTGATCAAAACAACTCTGCCTTACCTCTTCCCTTTGTGTTCTGGATGACATCTCCACCTCTGCCAGCCCCAGGTTCCTGCACTATCTCTGAAGTTCCCCCATCATTTTACCTACACGTTTTGTATTCACTTCCAACCTCAATAAATCCTCCTCAAATTATCCTAATTAGAATATACCATCTGTTTGCTCAGAGGAACCTGGCTGTGACACTCCTCTCCCTATTCTTTTCTCCCGTACTCTTTCTCGGTGTGAAGAAACTGAAACAGAGGTCGCAAATTCAGCCCCTCAGGCTACATCGGGCCCACAGATGTGTCTTCCTGGGTCTGCAAGATGTTGGGCCCTCAGTATGATTCTATATTTAGAATAGTTGCATGACTTAAAAAATCAAAATATTTCACATAAAATCCAAATTTCCAGCATCTCTTGAAAAGTTAGAATTGTTGAAAACACAAGGCCAATTGTTCTGAATGGCATCAATGGGCTAGAACTGAGTGTCAGCAGCTCACCTTTAGGCAGGACCTGGAGCTCCCAATCGCTGCAGTCAGCCCCTGCCAACTCACTGCCGCCCCTGCCCCATTCACTGCAGTCCCCCACCCCCTACTCTCTAGAATTTCCTTGATTTTGAGATTGAACTTCAATTACCATCTATGATTGCACTTGTGTTGTTTTTCTTAGTGTTAAGAGAAAAATGAAACACTTCCTGTTCTACATGTGGTAAAGAAGAGAAAATGAAAGCTAGGCTGGGCTTGTGGGGGGATAGGGCATAAACACATTTCTTTGTAGAAATAAGGACTGTTCCTACTTTCCAATATTGAATACCCTACCTAATTCACCCATTTTTGCTACCTTTCAAACTCAAGTAAGTATTTGCATTTTTGACCTTGAAATACAATTTTACCTAAATCTCTGTCTTAAAGGCATCAAATGAGAAAACTCAGAAGGACAGAGAAAGAATAAAAAATTAGAACTGATTTACTTTTGGTGGCCTAGGTACGTTTTAGAATGAGCCATCTCAGACTTTCTCATTTCCCCACTCCAGAGCTGTAGCCTCCCTGGGACACAGCCTTCAATAAAAAAGTCTGGGCCAATTCTAGAAAAGTTAAGCAGAGGTTACAGAAGATGAGTAGGACTGATAAGGAACTAACTTAGACTTATTCTATATGCAGGCCTTTATTTATTTTGAACTTTTTAATTATATAATATAACATATATGCAAAGCAAAGAAAGAAAAAAGCAACAGTTTTCAAAGCAACTCTTCAACCAGTAGTTACAGGACAGATCCCAGAGTCTGTCATAGGCTACCATATCATCATCTCAGATTTTTCCTTCCAGCTGCTCCAGAATATAGGAGGCTAGAGGGCTTAAATATTTTTTATCATCACAATTAACTTTTTTTCTTTTTTGTGAAAAATAACATATATACAAGAAAGCAATAAATTTCAAAGCACAGCACAGCAATTAGTTGTAGAACAGATTTCAGAGTTTGGTATGGATTATAATTTCACAATTTTAAGTTTTTACTTCTAGTTGCTCTAAGATACTGGAGACTAAAAGAAATATCAGTTTAAAGGTTCAGCAATCATATTCATTTGTTAAACCCTACCTTCTCTGTGTAACTCCACCATCACCTTTGGTCTTTCTATTCCACTCTTTAGGAGTATTTGGGCTATGGTCATTCTAACTTTTTCATATTGAAAAAGACTGTCAATAATATGGGTAGGGAGATGGAACTAGATGACGTAATGAAGAGGCTGGCCCTCTAGGTTTCAGGACTTATCTGGTCCAGGGACCCATCTGGAAGTTGTAGGTTTTTGGAAAATTACCCTAGTGCATGGAAACTTTGTAGAATCTTATATATTGTCTTAAGTGTTCTTTAGGATTGGCTGGTATGGTTTTCGTTGGGGTTCGGCAAATTATGATAAGTAGCAATGTCTAACTGAAGCTTACATAAGAGCAGTCAGCAGTGTAGCCTCTCAAAACTTTTTGAACTTTCTCAGCCACTGATACTTTATTTTACACTTCTTTTCCCCCTTTTGGTCAGGATGGAATTGTTGATCCCACAGTACCATGGCTGGAATCTTCCCTGGGAGTCATCTCCCATGCTGTCACAGAGACTTTCAGCCCTGGATGTCATGCCCCACGTAATGGAGAGGGCAATGATTTCACTTACAGAGTTGGACTTAGTGAGAGTGAGGCCGCATCTGAGCAACAAAAGAGATCCTCCAGAAGTAACTCTTAGGCATAATTACATAAACTTCACAAGAGTAAGCCTCAAGATTAAGGGCTTGGCCTACTGATTGGGTGTCCCTAATGTTTGACACAGTATCAGGGGATTCCCTGGTGGCAAAGTTTAATAGTTTCATATCTTTTCTCCCATTCCTCAAGGGACTTTGCTGATACTTTTTGCTTACCTGCTTAAGATGCAGGCTTTCATTTATATCACCTTAATTTTTACCTTTTAGGAAATGAAAACAAATGTTTATTGAGTTTTACCTTGTGCTGAGGATTTTATGTATTATCTCTTTTAACTATCACAAGAATCTATGAAGTGGATATAATTACTCCCATTTTAAAGATAAAGAAACTGAGGCTCAAAAAATCATACAGCTCATAAGCGATGAGAATGAAAGTCAAATATTTAAGACCTCAGAGCAAAGGTCAAAAAAATTATAAACAAGCTGGATACTCCTCCTTATTTAATTAATGTTTTATTAAATAATATTATTTAACATTTTTATTTTTATTTCTTTATATAATGATATATTTCCAGTCATTACATATAAATTCACCTCATTCTCATTAATAGCTGCAAAGTATTTGAATGGATCATAGTTTATGGGACTGCTCCCCTATTGGTGGTGCTCCCCTATTTTCCAAGGTTTCACTATTATAAAAAATGCTGAGACAAATATATATATATAATCTTTACCTAGTGTTGTGAATAGCTCTATAAAGCTTTATAAAGTATATTATTAGAGCTGGAATTGCTTTCTCAATACGAATATTTTCAATTTTGATAGATACTGCCAGATTGTCCTCTAAAAGTTGTTGGACCAATTTACACTCTCACCAACACTGTATGGGAATGCCTGCTTCACAACTTCCTCACCCACAATGCGTAACGTTATTAATCTTTAATTTTTGCTATACCAGGTGGAAATTTCACAGTTCATTATCATTTTTGTTGCAATTATTATTATCATTGTTATTGCTTGATTATTGGCCACTCATATTTTGCAATGACTGTTTATATCCTTTCCCTTTTTGGGGGAAGTAAGTAGCCCTTAATCTATCATGTGTATCAAAAAGCTCAATTCAGATAAGGCCAAACGTCATTGAGAATGTCAACAAAAGGAATCTCAAATTAAGTCCCTTGTCAGAAGGAAGAGAAGTTCTGTCAGATACAGTCAATAAGGCTTATGGAGATGTATTCAGTCCAGAGTCCTCACATGTTGGTCTCGAGGAAGAATTGACAAGTAGAACACAACCAGGAGGGCTGGATAAAGAGCACCTTGGATTCTCCTTGTTAGTGGCAGAAGGTACAGCATGTCACATCCCATCTTTAACCTCCTCACCTGGCAAATCTAAAGACGAGGAACCTCAGATACCGTGCTGTCCAGGGAATGGATCCCTAATGTAGGAGGCAAATGTAGGAGAGAGCCTGTGGGACATTGGTCAAAGCTATGGCTACAGCTTTGGAGCCATTAGGTTCATGTGCCCAGTTGACTAGGTTAATGGTGCCCAGTTGTTTGGTTAAGTGAGCATGGCCTGATTATTACTGTGAGGGTGATCTCCTGTTGGCTCTGTGTCTCTGGAGAGCCCTGACCAATACAAGCATAAACACATCTCTGAAGACTAAGGTATCTTAGAGCTCAATGATGAAGACTGGTAAACAGACGGCAAAGTATATGTCAAAAAGTGTACCTATTTCTTCTAGTTGAGAAGTGTTATCCAGAGCTGGATACTGGAATTCACAATCACAGATAGGAAGTTAGGAGTTGAGCATGTCTTTGGGGGGGGGGGCACAATTCAATCCACAACAATAAGTTTCATAGAAGGACCCTTCCCCACCAAATCTTGGCATTTTCCAACTTTCTAATTTTCCTAGTCTATAGACATAATGTGATGTGTTATTATTTCAATTTTCACTTCTCTTAGACTAGTGGATTTGCTCACTTCTTAGATTTCAAAATTTGTTTTATACTAGTCTACTTCCTGTGGAATTAGCACCAAACTGATGTACTTTTGTGCCAGACATCATTAAGGGAGGATTCTAATAGAACTTGGGTCTTTCAAACCCTCCTCCCTGTCTTTGAGGGCCAAGGAGACGTGGGTGAATGCTGGGATTTTCTCTAATTGATTTCCTGTACAACAGAGACAAATTCTTCTATTAGTTGCTCTGACCACACTATTTCTTAAGCAGGATGTGACATGAGAACAGGCTTCTAATACCTCCCATTGTCCAAGTCCTTAGAAATAAACCACTTGCCCTGACAAATTTCATGCTTTAGCTCCCTTGGGTGTGAGTTAGTGACTCCACTTCCCTCATCTTTCCTTTTAGATCTGACCCTGGGCATTCCTAAGCCTTCTTCCTTGCTTATAGCTCAGATTTTCCCTCTGTCTCTGTGACTACAGTTGCCATTTATTAGGCATATCTCATTTCAAATTTTTTTCTATTTCCTGGTGTTTTTGTACAGCTAAAGAAATAAAAATTATATATCTATTGGAATGCATGATTGTGCTGGTTTGAAACTGTTATGTACCTCAGAAAAGCCATACCCTTTTTTAAAAAATATTTTATTATTGTCAAACCTAAACAAGCATACAAGTTTTCCTGACATACAAACATCCTATATATGGATACAATCAATGGCTCACAATATCATCACATAATTGTGTACTCATCACCATGATCATTTTTTTGAACATTTGCATCTCTCCAGCAAGAGAAATAAAAATGAAAAAAGAATAAATTCATACATACCATATCCCTTACCCCTCCTTCTCATTGACCACTAGTATTTCAATCTACTCAATTTATTTTAACCTTTGTTCTCCCTTTTGTTTATTTTTATTCATATTTTTTACTCATCTGTCCATACTCTAGATAAAAAGAGCATCAGATTCAAGATTTTCACAATCAAACACACACATTGGAAAGCTATATCATTATCCAATCATCTCCAAGAAACATGGCTACTGGAACACAGCTCTACATTTTTAGGTAGTTCCCTCTAGTCACTCCAATACACAATAAACTGAAAAAGGGGACGTCTATATAATGCATAAGAATAACTTCCAGGATAACTTCTCGACTCTGTTTGCAACCTGTCAGCCACTGACACTTTATTTTGTCTCATTTCTCTCTTCCCCCTTTTGGTCAAGAAGATTTTCTCAATCCCTTGATGCAAGCCCCAGGATTTCTGTTCCACACTGATAGGGAGGTTTACACCCCTGGGAGTCATGTCCCATGTAGAGGGTAGGGCAGTGAGTTCACTTTTCTTGTCGAAAAGCCATGCTCTTTTAATCTGATCTTGTGGGTGCAGCCCTATTGCAGGGTGGGACCTCTTGATTAGATTGTTTCCATGGAGGTGTGATCCTGCCCTTTCAAGGTGGGTTTTAATTAATTGACTGGAGTCCTTGAAAGAGCTCACAAAGAGAGGGAAGGAGGGAAAAGGGATGGGGGGAAAGAAGGTGCACACGCCAAAAAGCTCACGGAGAGAAAGAGCTCAGGGCCAACACAGAGAGCAGACAGACACAGATGCTTGGGGGCCACTGGGATTAGGAGCTGGAGCAATGGGACCCAGGAGCAAGGGACCGGCAGATGTTGGTCACATGCCTTCCCAGCTGACAGGTGCCCCAAATGCCAGGAACCTTTCTTCTGAGAAGATATCCTCTTGTTGGTGCTTTAATTTGAACATTTTCACTGCCTTAGAATTGTAACTTGTAACTTAATAAATCCTCTTTGTAAAAGCCAATCCATTTCTATTATATTTATTGTATTCTGGCAGCATTAGCAAACCGAAACAGTGATCAAAAAAATTTGTTAATAGAAAGGGTCTTCTCTACCTCCTTACTATCCAAAATGTGGTCCCAGAACCAGCAGCATGGACATCACCAGGGCATTTGTTAGAAATGCAGAAGCATTGGACCCACCCCAGAACTTCTGAACCAGAATCTGCATTTTAACAAGACCCCAGATGAATCCTGTGCGTGTTAAAGTGTGAGAAGCACCACTTTGGAGCACTACTATTAATATAGTACAAAATTCCGGACTCCTAAGGGAAGAAGTTCATTGGTCTGCCTTGGGTCAAGTCTCTACTCTTGGACCTACCAGCTATAAACAGGAGGGTTAGGATCACTTAGCAAAAACATGGTTGCTGAGAACCTCTCCATGGGTAGAAGGAGTGGCTTCTGGAACAGAGCAGAACAGACAGCCCAATAAGCATCGACAACGCCTTAGTAAGCATCTGGCCTGTGTAGTTCCACCACCCCATAGAGAAAGGGAGGCACTTAGGGCAGGGTTCAGGTCACTGGGCCCCTATATAAACCCAAAACCCAATCTCCTATTAAGCACGCCAGCCTGGCCCCATGGGGACAGGCTTCAATCATGTTACCTAATCTTGGGCCTCAGTTTTCTTTTACAGAGACAACTGAATCAGCCAAGGCCTGGCGACACTTAGGGATGTCTTGGGTGGTGTCACATGTCAAACAATTAGAATTCTTCCCAAGTCACCTGCTTGGTCCTTTGTGTGTAATCTGATTCACATGCTCTGCTCTGATCATAATCTTCCAAGTTCATAAAAGTTTGGTCACTGGGGGTGAAGTCCAAGTTGGATCAATTGGCTGAAGAACCCCATCCTCGTATCAGCAGGCCTTCATTTCCTTGTCTTTGTCACTGTGCAGATATGCTATCCCCTTTCTGTCTCTTCAGTCCTCGCCCATCCACATCTGACACACACAGAGATGCTTTAACAGTCTCACTTCAATCGCTGGTGAAAATACGAATGTCTATATCAAGTAGGCTGTCTTTGGATATTTCTAAAGTCTCCAAAACTCAAGGTTCCAGGGTGTTACTAGTTTCTTTGCAGAAACCTGGAAAAAGGTCTATTTCTCAACTGTTGGCTACAGTCTTTGATGCAAGACTCCAGAGAAGATATGCTTAACTCCAGAGTTTGACTGCATGCCATTTCCATAGCTCTATCACCTCCTAAATCCAGCCCCTAACCCTGGAACAGGGGGATATTATTCCCTCCAACCCTTTCCTTTCTCTGGTCTTTCTTCTACCAAACTCCTTCCCACTCCCGCAGTTCAAAAACAAGCTTCCCTGGATATGAATGGACATAATCAGGTGGTGGGAGAATGGTGGAAAGGGGGTAGTTAGGGAGAGATTTTACTAGCATCAGCTAGTAAAAATGCCCTATTACAATTATAACATTATTTTCATTTCACGAAATCCCTCAGGTAATTTGCTTTTCTAAATTGACTTATATTCCTTATAAAGCATCACAGCAACTACTCCTGCAGTGTGATGCCTGGACTCTGTGAGCTGGTGGAAATGCACAACACTGTGTATGGATGATCTATACAATCAGGACACTGAAGAGTTCTGGGATGAATCTGCTGCTTTAAAACCAGCTTTGGGTAGGTTGGAAGGCGGCCATTCAATTCACAGAGGCCCAGGTTTGGGAGCCACTGCTGCCATGCCACCACAGCGCTGACTTGTTTGCTTTTGTGTTTTTGTTTTCTTTTGTTTTCACAGCATCCAAAATCACTATATTTATTCATGGTAGATACTGAAATGTCTCCCAGTCTCCTGTACAACCACCACCCCTACCAAATGCATCTCCACAAAGACAGAAATACATGGACATTCTTACAAGTTGCAAGTTTACAAATTTACAGTTCTAAGGCCATACAAATGTCCAAACTAGGGTATCCAGAGATATATACCTTGACTCAAGAAAGGTCAATCGGGGAAGGCATGTGGCTGGCATCTGCTGGTCCTTTGGCATCTAGTTTCAGTTTCCCCAGGGACATTTTCTTTCTACATCTCCGAACATCTCTGTCTGTGTTGGCTCTGAGCTTTTTCCAAAATGATTCCCTCTTAAAGGACTCCAGTAAGCAAGTGACCTACCTTGAATGGGTGGAGACATATCTCCATGGAACCCTGTAATCAAAACTTACCACCCACACTTGTGTGGGTCACATCTCCATGGAAACAACTTAATCAAAATAATCCCACCCACAATTGGATGTGTCACATCTCCATGGAAACAACCTAATCAAAAAGTCTAACCCTAACAAGAGGTCTTCCCCCACAAGACTAGAACAGGATTAAAAGAACATGTTTTTCTGGGGTACATAACAATTTCAAACCAGCACACCTCCCAATTCCCTCCAGGACTGACCAAGCTTTATCTGGTGAAATCTGATAAAGTGGGTGGGTGGGGGATGTTTGCATGTATCATAGTAAGTAGTAAGTGAAGTAAGACAGAGACAGAGGAAATTTGTGGTAAAGATCGGCAACATTCCTGCAAGCTGTTAGATGCTGATACAGGGAAGCAAAAGTCAATCGGAGAATGAGTGGGCACAATCCCTGGACTCAAGCAAAAGAAAGGGATCTGCTCAAAGGGAGGTCAAACTAATTCACCCTTAGTTCAATTACTTAAAATCAGATTCTCTACCCTGCCCGTTCTTTTCTCATATTTCTTCCCCTCTACAACTCAATTTTTTTAAGCCCTTCCCTAACCCATGTCCTCTTCCCTGTTTTACATCACTAAAGAGTCTTCACAGAGTTGCCTATACTCAGTCTCCACTTTTTCATCTTTTCATCCACTCTGATCTAGCTCTTTTCCCACCTCTCCATAGAAATGGTTCTTATTAAGGTCACAAATAACCTACATGTTGGTCAATTCATTATATCTACCTTAGTCCTTTTATAGCTTGACTTCTAGCCTACTTTGGCACTGTTGACTGTGGCTTCCATTTTGAAACATTCTCATCTGTTGGCTTTCAAGACTTGCATACAGATACAAGTCCATTCTGCCTTCCAGCTCTGTATCAATGTGACTTCTTTAGTTTCAAGCAATAGAAACCAACTCTGAAGGTTAAAATAAATTTATTAGGAGGTTTTGACTAGCTCATGGCATGTAGCAGATTGATTCAATAATAGCTCCAACTCTTCACCCCTCCCATTACCAACATTTTTTTTAATGAGACATCACAACTCCTCCTATTTGCTTTGGCCAATGGAATGTTAGCATTTATGCACAAGCAGAGGCTTGAAAAGGCCTTGGTACATTCCCTCTTTAGCTTGCTCCTCTGCTTTTATCCCAAGAGCATGCCCTGCTAACCTGCTAGAGGGTGAAACATGTGGAACACAGCTAAGTCACCTAGTTGTCCAGTTGAGGTCATCCTAGTCCAGATGACAGTCACTCATTTCCCAACTGACCCCCCAGACATGGGGAGTCATGAATAAGAGTCTAGCCAAGACCAGTAGATGGCTGGTTAGTAGTTGACCTTTAACTAACCATGGAATCATGCATGAACCTAATTAAGACCAGAAGATGCACCTAAGTGATACACAGATTCAAGAGCTAAATAAATGCCTAATTTTTTAATTATTTTTTAACTTTTTTTATTGTATAGTATAACATAGATACAAAGCAAAGATATAAAAAAGTAATAGTTTTCAAAGCATTGTTCAACAAGTAGTTACAGGACAGATCCCAGAGTTTGTCATATGATCCCCTCATATTTTTCCTTCTAGCTGCTCCAGAATATAGGAGACTAGAGGGCTTAAATATTTTTTTATCATCAGAATTGACTTTCTTCCTTCTTTTTTGTGAAAAATAACATAATACAAAGAGTTATAAATTTCAAAGCACAGCACCACAATTAGTGGTAGAACATACTTCAGACTTTGACATGGGTTATAATTCCACAATTTTAAGTTTTCACTTCTAGCTGCTCTAAAATAATGGAGACTAAAAGAAATATCAATTTAATGATTCAGCATTCACATTCATTTGTTAAATCCTATCTTCTCTGTATAACTCCACCATCACCTTTGATCTTTCCATTCCTCTCTTTAGGGTTGTTTGGGCTATGACAATTCTAAATTTTTCATATTGGAAGGGACTGTCACTAATATGGGGTAGGGAGATGGAACTATCTGATGTTCTGGAGAGGCTGGGGTAGGTTTCAGGACTTATCTGGACCATGGACCCATCTGGAGGTTGTAGGTTTCTGGAAAGTTACTCTAGTGCATGGAATCTTACACACTGCCCTAGGTGTTCTTTAGGATTGGCTGGAATGGTCCTGGTGGGGGGTTGGCAGGTTATGATAGGTAGTAAGGTCTAACTGAAGCTCACATAAGAGCAATTTCCAGAGTAGCCTCTCGACTCTATTTGAACTCTCTCTGCCACTGATACTTTATTAATTACACTTCTTTTCCCCTTTTTGGTCAGGATGTGCTAGTGTTTTAAGTCACTGAGGTTTAGGCAATAATTTTGGGCATTTTTTTTTGGCAATAACTAACTGATACATGACATCAAAGGCAAAGCTGAAGGACCAGGCCTCTGAAAAGACAGAAAAAGAAAAGCTAAGTGTTCACAGAGTAGGGACTAGTGACAGTCTACTAGTTACTGTTCACAGGATGAACCTGCTCGAATTTTGGGGGCAGGGGAGGTAACATGGGAAGGGTCCTTATGTTACTCTCAGTGGTTCAATTCCAGAGAAAGAGAGAATCTGATTGACCCAGTTTCGGACTCGTGCCCACCTCTGGCACTTTGATTCTCAATCCCACCAAAATACACACCATGGGATAAAGGCAAATCCCCAAAGGAATACCTACCCCAGCCTTTCAGTAACCAAAAGAGGAGGCATGAAAGCTGAGCAGGAATGAATGTTGGGAAGACAGGAGCAACGAAAGTTCACTACAAGCACTGGCCCTTCCTCCAAGTTTTGTAACATGCACTTAGTTCACAAGCCAGAACGCTGGGAGTGCTGGATGACAGACTGAGCATCCAAAAGATTCTAGAACAATTAGCCTCATGGCACAAAGTTAGCAAGATTAAACGCAGATTAATGTGAAGTCCTGTACTTGAGTTCAAAGGAAATAACAGCTGGTGGAGGACAAGATAAGAGTAGTGATGCTTGTGTGGAAAAAAACACAGCTCAGAATAAGCCAGCAGGATGAAGAGATGGTCAAGGATGCTGGACTTAAAGAACAGGTTATGGCATGAGGCCTCTTCATGGGTCTTGTCTTTGGTTCTGGGTGCTCACACAGATTGAGTGCCTACTTCATGCCAGGCACTGTTCTAGGTGCTTTATGTGGATCATCTCAGTTAATCAACACAAGTACACAGTGTTATCATTCCCAGTTTAAAGGTGAAAAGAATTTGCCCATGGTCACATGGCTTAGATCGAGGCAGTTTTGGACCCAGACAAGCTGACCCCAGAACCCATACTCTTAACTACTACCAAACCTGAGTCCCTGGAAGTCAGACAATGGCACTCTTCTCTCATGTGAAGGGCAGAAGGAGGAGCACCTACCGTGTGCTAGAAACATGCTAGGAGCTTTTACATGCATCAACTTAGTTCCTCCTGGAAGATAAGGATTATACCTTTAAACATGAGGCCTAATAGGAAAGGGACTAGAAAGTCTTTGAAATAATGGCTGAATGAATTGGTGCAGTTTCATCTGAAAGAAATCAAATTATTTGAGGACTATCAGGATTAAATTTATATTGTTCAGCTTCTAGAGGAGACAGTTAGGATAATGGGTAGAATTTACAGCAAACTGACTTTGTCCCAAAGTTATAAAGATCTTTCTTATATAGCTAATTAATACTTATAAGCACACTATATGTAACAATATAAATATTATTATATTTACTGAACAGTTATGTGCTAAGTATTTCACAGTTCATTATATATAAAGCCATTTTAATAATAAAATTATACTAATGGCTGTTACTAAACACTGATTCTAAGCCAGTCACTGTACAGCTATAAATTGTAGGCACTATTATTGTTCTTATTTTATAAATGATAAAATGAGACAGAGAGAGGTTAAGTGACCATACCCAAGGCGACACAGCGAGGAAAAGGTAGAACCAGTATGCAAATGCAGCCTGTCTGACTCCAGGCCAGAGTTCCTGATAATCATGCCACACTGTCCTCCTGGACAGCGGTGAAAAGTCAGAGTTACATTGTGGGGGGACACTAAAATTCCAGCATCCGGTGTGGCGTTTTCCTGATTGAAATCTAAGGCTCTTCCCGCCTCCAGAATCTAGACCCCAGGAACACTGACCTGGATGAATTAGAGCAGGCAAAGTTTTGCTTGAAGGGGTTGCGCCCCCTGCCCCCGCCCAACCTCCACCCCAGCCCCACGGGTCCAGGCTAGGAGGCCAGGATGCTCGATGTTCAATGGTTTCAGCCCTGCTGAGACCAGCACGCCTGTGTTTCATTAAAAGGAAGTGTTTGCCCAGCCTACCCCTGGCAGGGCTGCAGCAGCAGTTTATTAGGACTTCATTTGGAGTGTAAATTGTTGCTGGTTTATAGAAAGGCTCTGCAGAGCAGCTCCACTGGGATCACCCCAATCCGCAGCACGGGGCATGGGAGCCGTAACTAAATCATTGATTTCCCTCCGGGAAGAGCAGCCCAGATATGAGCCGCTTGTTTCGCTGCTTAGCTGCTGTCTATTCGGCACCTAGAGGGCAAAGGTGGTGGAAGTCCCCCTCTGTTCTGTCTCATCTGTGCACTCGTGGACACACATAAACACACACACACACCATTTGCTCTCTGAGGGCCTGCCCATTTTGGGCAGCATGGGCCAGCGAAGTGTGGGGAATGTGTGACTTCCAGGGCATTTAGAACCTACCACTTGTTTACCCTGCAAATGTCTCAGGTAAGGGACATGGCGGAGGTGGGATGGAGAGCTCCGTCTTTGCAGTTAGACAGATTTGGGTTTAAGTGCTAACCGGGTGATCTTGGGCTAGGCTTGTTGGATGCAGCAAATAAAAATACAGAACACATAGTTAAATTTGAATTTCAGGTAAACAAAAATACATGGGATATATTTATTGGGAATTCAGATTTAACTGGGTGTCCTGCATTTATCAAGCAACCCTACATTTGGCAAGGGACTGACCTTCTCTAAGCTTTCATTTCCTCACCTGTAAAATATCCTGCTTCTTACGAGGATTATACAAGTCAGTATCTATAAAGTGCTTAATGTATTGTCTAGCATGCTGTCGGCACTCAATAAATGTTACTTGTTATATTATTATTACATTTTATGTAATCCGATATGCAGTCTATGATGGCCAATTGTTTCCATCCTCCCCATTAGACTATGGGCCTCTGGACTCACTAGAGGACTAGCTCCATCTAATCTTTGTATCCCAAATGTGCTGGTTTGCAGCTGTTACGTACCCCAGAAAAGCCATGTTCTTCTAATCCAATCTTGTAGGGACAGATATATTCGGGGGTGGGGCCTTTCGATTTGTTTGTTTCCATAGAGATGTAACCCCGCCCATTCAAGGTAGGTCTTAATCCACCTACTAGAGTCCTATAAGAGGGGGACATTTTGAAGAAAGCTCAAGACACAGATGCTTGGAGAGCCCATAAAGAGAACAGATGCCTGGACATGGATGTTTGGAGATGCAGAAGGAAACTGCCCCAGGGGACACCAGGAGGTCCACAGGAGATGAGATTGCCGTTTGAAATCAGAACCCAGAAAGAAGGACAGCAGATGCTGCCATGTGCTTTCCCATGCGATAAGAAACCCTAGACACAGATGGCCTTTCTTGAGTACAGTATCCTCTTGTTGGTGCCTTAATTTGGACATATTCTTGGTCTTTGAACTGTACACTTGTAACTTATTAAATTCCCCTTGTAAAAACCGATTCATTTCTGGTATATTGCATTTCGGCAACTTTAGCAAACCTAAATACCCAATGACTAGAAAGCTCCTCAAACAGAGTAGGTGCTTGTAATATGTGCTAAATAATGTACTTGACTATCAGTTTAACAGCTGCACAAAGCCCAGAGCCAGTGAGTTATAAATCAGTGATGCTGGAATGAAGTTCTTATGCATGTCATAAACATGGATGAATCGTGAAGACATTATATTGAGTGAAATGAGTCAGACACAAAAGGGCAAATATTATATGATTTCACTTATGTGAAATAACTAGAATTTTCCAATTCATAGAGCTATGAATATTATAAGTTACCAGGGGCAGGGATGGGGGTGCAGAATGGGATGTTAAATTGCTTAAATCGTGCAGAGTTTCTGTTTAGAATGATGAAAAAGATTTGGCAACGATGGTGGTGATGGTAGTACAACAGTGTAAAAGTGATTAACACCACTAAAAATTATATACCTGAAAGCAGTTAAAATGGGAAATTTTTAGGTTGTATTTATGTTACCAGAATAAATATTTTTTTTTTAAAAAATCAATGATCCTGGGCATATTTAGTCCAAGATTTCTAACCTTTAAAGAGAGAGAGATTGGCATATATTTTTGTGTCACGGTTAAGGTATTATGGACTCTTGAGCCAGTCTACTGTAAGTCTGTTTCCTCATCTGCAAAATGGAGATAATGATAGAAGCTACCTTATAAAGCTGATATGGGTTCATACATGCAAAATGATTCTTATAATGTCAGGTACATAAAACTTGGTGTCCAATAAACGTTAGCAATTATTTATGCCAGTCCTTGTCCTCTATCACCAGGGAGAAATTGATGGTAGGACAGCAGAGAGTGTGGGATAGAGGGGTCCACTGAGGGTGGTAGATGATGGAAGATAAGGAACTACTTGCTTACAGCCCACAGGCCAAAGCAGGATGGCCCAATTGTATCCTCAGAGGACACCAGAGTCTGCCTCAAGGAGACCTGGAGAATGAATGCTGAGGGAGAAGACCCATGACTGATTAGCATCTTACATATTTGTTTAAGTGTCTATCTCCCCCTACTAGGACATAAGGTCATTCAGGGCAGGAATTTTTTTAACTCTTTTGTTACTGGAGTATCCTAAAAGCACACCTGGTGCAAAATAGTTGTACCAGCCACATATTGCCACAATCATGCTGTGTAACAAGCTACCTCCAAAACCGGTTTTTTATAAAATGAGCATTTATTCTCAAGCTCATGTACCTAAAGGACAACAGCATTTGAAGAGGCAGGTCAGCTGAGCTTGGCTCCAGGCTGCAGGTGAGTGCAGATCTGACCAAATGTATTTTTCTGGGGGTCAGGATGAAGAGGCAGAGACTTGCATAGGGAAAAGCTCTTCTCATAGAAGAGCACAAATAAAATGGAGTCAACTGAAATGGTGCAAGCAAGTTTAAGGCCTCTGCTCATACCTAATCCACTAATGTTCCATTGGCCAAAGCAAGTATTTGTCGAAGCCCAACATCAATAGGGAGGAAAAATACAGCCCCCTACAGAGGGAGGCAGAGGAGAAGGAATGAAAACCCTTAGTACCAATAAGTACTTGTTCTGTGAATTGTCTTACTTAAGAAGCAAAAGAGAATTCCCTTCAGGAGAAAGGGGGAAAATTCAATTTCCCCATTTGGAGAATTCCTAATATTTTCACAAGCAATGGCTAAGCCCTCAATTGTGGGGTTTGTCCCTATGAAATGTATCCCTGCAAAGGATAGGCTAAGCTTACTTAAAATTAGGCCTAAGAGTCACCCCCAAAGAACTGCTTTTGTGGCTCAGATGTGGCCTCTCTCTCTAAGCCAACACAGCAAGTGAACTCACTGCCCTCCCCTTTCTACATGGGACATGACTCCCAGGGGAATAAACCTCCCTGGCAATGTGGGACAGAAATCCTGGGATGAACTGGGACTCGGCATCTAGGGATTGAGAAAACCTTCTCGACCAGAATGGGGAGGAGAGAAATGAGACAAAATAAAGTTTTAGTGGCTGAGAGATTTCAGAGTCAAGAGGTTATCCTGGAAGTTATTCTTATGCATTATATAGATACTCCTTTTTTAGTTTATGGTGTAGTGGAGAGGCTAGAGGGAAGTACCTGAAACTGTAAAGCTGTGTTCCAGTAGCCATGTTTCTTGAAGATGATTGGATAATGACATAGCTTTCACAATGTGACTGTGTGATTGTGAAAACCTTGTGTCTGATGCTCCTTTTATCTATGGTATGGACAGATAAGTAAAAAAATATGGATAAAAAATAAGCAAATTATAGGGAGAAGAAGGGTTAAAATAAATTGAGTAGATTGAAATACTAGTGGTCAATGAGAGAGAGAAGTAAAGGGTATGGCATGCATGAGATTTTTCTTTTTTCTCTTTTCTTTTTTCTTTATTTTGCTGGAGTGATGCAAATGTTCAAAAAAATGATCATGGTGATGAATACACAACTATGTGATTTGATACTGTGAACCATTGATTGTACACATGCAAAGAATGTTTGAATGTCAAGAATGTTTGTATGCTTGCTTGTCGTTTACAATAAAAATATTTTTTTTTAAAGAGAATTCCATTCCCTCCTGCCTCACTTGGAGGACCACTCTCTTCATTATCTTCTATCTCTACTTCTTCCTCAGCTCTCTCCCTCTAACCTCTATTGTCATGCTCATCTCGCACCCAAAAGGAGCCAAGAAGGAAAGGAGGGAAGGAGAAAATGGAAGAAAATTATAATACAAAACCTCTACCAACTCTAATTGCTCATAGTCCTTCCTTTCACAATAAATATATTTCTTAAAAACATAAAATCTAGAATATCAACAAGATGTACATTTCACCCACCAGATCGGTCAAAATGAAGAGTTTGGTAGAACAAAGAATCATAAAGCTATGGAGTCATAAGCATACTCATTCCTCTTGAGGATTCAGCCTCTTTGAAGAGCAGTTTGAAAAATATCTATCAGAATTTAAAATACACTTACCATCAACTCGGCAATTTTCTTTCTAAGAATTTAACCAACAAGCACCCTCATGCATGTTTTTTAAAATGATTGTACAATAATATTCATTATAACAGTGATTACAAGAATAAAAACCTGTCCATTGGCATTGTATGGCCATACAATAAAACAATATCTAGACACTGAAAAGAATGAAGTTGATCTCTATGTTGTGACTAAGGAAATTCTCTAAGATATATTAAGCTGGGGAAGTAGATTTGAGCAGTGTATAGAGTATGCTCTCATTTGTGTATGTGTGTGTGTTTCATGTTACATACAACATTTCTACAAGGATGTGTAAGAAACTACTCACAGTGGTTGCCTCTTACAGAGAAAACTAGGGAAGGGGCAGGTTTTTGGAATGGGAGTGAGACTAACTTTCCATTGTATACCATTTTGTTTTATTGTTTATTTTGCCATATGCATTAATTACTGTTTTAATATTTAAACAGTATTAAAAAATACTTGGGGACCAACTAAAAATGTATAAAAGATGTGCTTTTCTAATTATAAAAGTAATACATTCTGATAGAAAGAAAACAATTGCAAAATCAATTTTTTTAAAAGAAAAGCCAACTGCAATTCCACTATACAGATAATAGCCATCAGTAACATTTTGGTGGCTATTCTGCCATTTTTTTCCAAAACTCGTGGACAAACGATGGCTCCTTTGCCTTAATCCCTTTGTTGTGATTGCATCACCGCCCAATTTCCTCTTGTGCCGTCATGCCTTCCTCACTTCCTTACTAGTGTAATCATTTTCAAGAGACTCCCCAACAAACTTCTTGCATGCAAATCTCCATCTTGGAGTCTGCTTTCCAATAAGCCAACCTACAACAAAGTGATTTGGTAATGATGAAAAACTTTTCATTTTAAAAAATTCCTTTATAATACCCCAGTCTTTTCGTTCTAGATGTTCTTCCACTGTGAAAAATTGTCAGCTCTTCAAAGTGACCAATGACGAACTGTATGATATCTGTTCCCCAGGACGTGCCAAGAAAGCACTGAAGGCAATTAGTCTTTTTGTCTTCCAATAAGTCCCCTCCCAGTGGTGCCTGTCTCTGACCAGCTGACATTTCCATAACCCAGTTGCCACCGTAGTGTGTTAAATGACTTCTTGTTGTCCTAAACTTGGAGATTTTAATCTCATCTATTAAGCCAGCAGTGCCGAGTAATTCCCTAAATGCATTTTTATTGACTTTGTAAATCTGACTTCCCCACGTCAGGGACTGTGACGAGGAGAGAGGTGTTTGTCTGTGAAATTGGCTGGACACAGATCATTGACTGTGATGATAACCAGTGATTTGTGGGGCCAGATAGAAAAACCACATGCACTAAGCAGATTAAAATATAACGAAACAAAAAGACTCCATTACCAGGAGTGCTGTCAAAGGGCAGCAGGATGTTTGTGATAAAGGATATGAAGCAAACTAATTCCAAGACTGGAAGGAAGCCCAAAACAGCACTTTGCTCCCTCTTCAGCCAGCCACAGAGAAAGTGTGGAGATGCTAAGCACAGCTAAGTAAACCAATTTCTGAAAATCCTGTACCAAAAGTCAGGGAAATCTTGGCTCTCACCCCACCTGGGTCCATCGTCATAATGTGATGTATATCTTCCTTGCCTCCTGCAGCAGGAAGAGCTCCCAAAAGATGCCAGGACAATTTTAAACAATTTCAGAGAGGAACACTCTTCTGGTAGCCTCCCTCCCACCAAGGATAGACTCAAATAAAATCTAAGTGGTCTGGGCCCTGCCTGCTGCTTTGATTTCCTCTTTTGTCCCTCTCACCCTTTTCCCCTCCTCTCCTGCTACATTGGCCTCCTGTGATTGCACCAATAACATATGCACCCCTGGCCTTTGCACTTGCTATTCTCTCTGCCTGTACTGCCCTTCCTCTGGCATCCTCAGGACTAGCTTACTCGTGTCGCTCAGGTCTCTGAACATGTCACCTTCTCAAAGAAGCCCTTCTTGGTCAGTCAATCCGAAATGCCATCACACCATCACTCTCAATTTCTCCATTGTCTTTTCATTTCGTCCATAGTATTCACTGTGAACTGACATCATGCTACGTATCTGTAGGCATGTCACATTTCCCCTACCCAGCAACAGAATTTTTATCTGATTCTCAATGCTTAGAACAGTGCCTGGCACATAATAAGCGCTCATCAAATACCGGAAAATGAAAGAATGATATAGACTAGCTCCCTTTCTTTTCTCTTCATCTAAATGGATTAATTCATTTATTTCTTCAGCAAATATTCACCAAAGACTTACAATAAGCCAGGCTGGGTAAGTTTTTAGTTGAAATTCTTATGTGCTGGGTGGTGATTCTTATATGAAGTTCTAACATTCTGTCAAATTTTAAGCAATAGAATCAATACAGCTATTGAAAAGAATTGTAGGTGTGTCCCTCTGCTAGAGTAAACAAGTATCATACATATAATGATGAGATAATTATTTACAGTTCCTTAACCTCCTCTTCTTCTAGATTAAATTTTATCACACTGTTTTACTTCCTGGACCTTGTCATCCCTGTACCATCTCTGATCACAATCTCCAACCCTTCCAGGGCAGAGGCTGCTAGCTGTCTACCACAGCTGGTTTTTCGGTTCTGAGATTCATGGTTACCTACCTAGTGGCTGCACCTATATTTCCCAGTCTCCCTTGCAGATTGGTGGCAACCTGTGACTAATTTGGGGCCAATGGGGTATGAGCTCAGGTGATGTGCACATTTTCCAAGAGTCTAGACCAGCACTGACCAATACAAGTATAATGTGAGTCACATGTATATCTTGAATTTCTAAATAGCCTCATTTTTTAAGTAAAATGAAGCAGGTGGTATTAATTTTAGGAATGTATTTCATTTGACCCAATATGTCCAAAATGTTATCATTCCAATGGGTGATCAATGTAAAAATACATTGATGAGCTATTTTACATTCTTTCTTCCATCATCAGTCTTCAAAATCCAGTGGGTATTTTATACTTGTAGTACATCTCAATTAGGAAGCAAAACTTTCATCAGAGATATCTGATCTGCATTTAGATTTCATAAAGTTTACAATTGAAAAAGTATATTCATATATCCAAGTTGTTCCAGACATACCTAAAAGTTTTCCAATAACTGAATGATGTATCCACTTTTAATTTAAATGTAAATGAATTAAAATTAAATTAAAAATGGATGAACCTTGAAGACATAATGCTGAATGAAATGTCAGACACAAAGTATTATTTCCACTTATATGAAATACCTAGAAGATGCAAGTTCCTAGAGACAATGTAAAATATAGGTTACTGGTGGGGACAAGGTGAATGGGGAGATAAAGCATGATGGGTGCAGGTTTTCTGTTTGGAATGATGGGAAAGTTCTGGTCACAGAGGGTGACGAGGGCAGCACAACATTGCAAATAGGATTAATCCCATTGAATCGTAGGCTTAGGAGTTGAGATGAGAAAATTCATGTTCCCACAATTTAAAAGAGAGAGAGATTAAAGAGACAAAAACTAAATGTCTATATGATACTGGATGGGATCTAATAATAGAGGAGAAAATGCCCGGAAGGACATTATTGGAACATATGAAGAAATTGGAATATAGACTGTGAGCTTTACATTGATGTTAAATTTCTTGAACTTGTTAGCTGTACTTAAGGTGGCCACGTAAATGATTATCCTTGTTCTTTGGAAAAGTGCATGCTATTAAGAACTCAAGCACCACAGGGTATACAACCTATTCTCAAATGTTTACTATTCTTAAGTGTTTAGAAAGTAAATAGAAAGGTAGACAGACAGACAGATGATGGATGGATGGATGGATGGATGGTTGGATAGATAGATGGATGATATGGCAAATGTTATGTTGAAAGATCTGGGTATCTGGGAGTGGGGTATGTTAGAGTTCTCTGTATGGGTTTTGTTTTGTTTATGAAACTGTCCTGTAAGTCTGAAATTATTTCCAAATGAAAGGTTTGATTAAAAAATTCTCTTCCTCAGTTTCACTAGCCACCTTTCAAGAGCCTCATAGCCACATGTGACTACGATAGTGGGCCACTCAACTACAGATCTTAAAAAGGACAGGCATGGGGCAGGCCACGGTGGCTCCGCGGTGGAATTCTCACCTGCCATGCTGGAGACCCAGGTTTGATTCCCTGTACCCACTCATGTGAAAAAAAAATAAAGGACAGGCATGCCCTACCCTGTGCTTTCCCTTTCCCACTGGCTTGGAGATGGCAACAAGTGGAAGAGTTGGTACCAGAGATAGGAGATGGCAACAAGTGGAAGAGTTGGTACCAGAGATAGAAGCTATGTGCTATGGATGACAGAGCCACCCTATCCACCTCTAGACTGGTACATGAGGTTTCCCTAGACCCCAATACACCTTCCAGAACTCTTGTTTCAACTGTTTTATAAGCCCACTGGAGACTTTCAGTACCTCCCAGTCCTAACATCCATTTGGCACCATTTAAAAAAAAATAACTATTATTATGAATATTACCATCAATAGTAGTATTTCCCAGTTTACCCTTTTCTAAGGGTATCACTTCAACCACCCCTCAATATCTTAGCCTGTCATCCACCATCGCAGCCAATTTTCAACTTGAGACTCCAGGGGAGCCCAGGATGGGCTTAATTTGAATTCAGGACCTGCTAATAACTGGCTATGTAGGCTCCCTGTGCCTCAGTTTCTTTATCTATAAAATCAGGAAAATAATAATTCTCAGCTAATTGTTATCATTGTTATTGTGATTTTTATTATTACTACAGCACAAGGACTGATGAGCATTGCAAGGGAAAAAAATAAACCACCCAAGCATATGCAGGGCAACACTTCAAAGCCTCCCGTTTTGCTTGGTTCCTCCGCATTCAGGGCAACCTTCACACACAGCCCTGGTCGACTCCCTCTCCTGCTCCCTCAGCAGCTGATGTGCTTCAAGTCCACATCATCCCCTACTCCTGCCCCCCTAAATTAGCCCCAGTTCCCTTAGATTAGACCTCGCCTTCAGAGAAAATTGTGGCTTTCAGGCATGAACTTATTAATTAATTTTGTTTCATCCACTCATGCTTTTGATCTTGTGCCCTTTCCCTCCTCAGGGACATTCTCTCCACATTAACTTTTCTCTCTTTCTTGAATTCATAGTCTCTCCCTTTCCAGCAACTCCTTCTGCCTTAAATTAAAAAAAAAAAAAAAAAGACATGCCTGGGTCCATCTAATTGTTAAAATCTTCCCTCTGTCCTACCTCTTTCTTGCGGCCCCTTATCCTACCTCCCACCCTGCCAGCCTTCTTCAAAAACTGGTTGGCTCCTGCCATTTCACGTTCTTGATATCACTGCCCCCAAAGCAGCTCAGGAAAGGGAATGAGCCACGCGGGTTGCTGGGGGAAAAGCATGCCAGGTGCATCCAAGCGCACACACCCTCGGTGGGAGTGTGCTTGGTCTGACCAGGGAACATCACGGCCAGCGTGGGAGAGAAGCATAGACCAGAACGGAAGCATTGGAGGCAGTGAGGCAAGGTCAAACGCTGGATGTGTTTTGAAAGTAGAGCCAAGAGGATCCACTGATGACTTGGATGGAACTGGAAGTGAAAGGGGTGAAGAAGACCTCCCAGGTTTTGTCCTTCCCCACCTGCCACTCACTTGTTCCCGAGCCGTCTTCCCAGGGCTGTCAGAGGAGAGTTCAGGAGGGTCCAGGTCCCACGTTTACCGTTGGCTCAAGTTTACAATTTTGACCTAAATTTGTACCTAAAATTGCAAAGGTAAGTGCATATAATAGGATAATTATGGCAGGAAGAAGGAACGTAATTAAAAATGAGTTAAATCCTTGTCAATCATAGCTGGCAGTCAGTAGAAAATGTCTGCAATTGATAAAGTAAGAAATAGCAGCTGGCAGTATTTAGAAATATGGAGGGAACTACCAGAAGAAATAGCTAAAAGGAATTAAAACTGGTCATCTCTGAGAAGTGTGGCTGAGAGTGGGTAAGGGGTAGGGCATGGGATATAGTTTTTCATTAAAAG
>PVIY010038346.1:0-23973 GCA_004026745.1 Myrmecophaga tridactyla | reverse complement strand
AAGTTTTTTAATCAGGAAATGTGAGTCCTCCAAATTCATTCTTCTTTCTCAAGATAGTTTGGCCATTCAGGGTGCCTTGCCCTTCCATATATTGGTGATTGACTTTTCTGTTTCTGTGAAGAAGTTAAACTCACTGTCCAGACAACAAAGAAACAATTGGATTTCAAAGCCTTCACGGAATTCATTGTGTTGCTTTCTTAGGTATCAATATACAACTATATTGAATATTGATATATATGGATATGATTATGTATACACATACCTTATTGTTCTAACCATACTATCATTACAAAATAAGCAGACGAGGAGATACTAGAGTCTTTCTTTTTTATATTGCTATCATTAAATATTAGGATATTTTACTGGGATACATAAGTTAGTATCACATCTCTCAAGCCATTGTTGAGAAGGCATGGCTTAGACTTAGCATATTGGATGTTCCATCCAAGATTTTGCATTTTGAGTGAGTGAAGCAGGCATTGTGACCAGCAGTGTACTTAGTTAAGTCTGTAGTGAACTGGTCATGATCTTGACAGTCATGTTGTATGGTTCTCAATAGAACATTAGCTCTGGGAGGACAAGGTTTTGATTCTGTTTTCTGTCACACTTTTCACATTTTTTGAGTGGAAAATAATTATTTTATTGATTTACATATCATGTAATAAGTTTATCACTTTTAAATTAACTGATAAATAACTACTTTGGATATTTCTCATAATTCTTTTTAATATCTAACAAAATAAATACTTAATTAATATTTAAAATTTAAAGAAGTTCCAAGAAAAAGGTATTTGAGAACACTGTTTAGGGAAATTCTCTTATTTATCTCTTTCTTTCCCAGGAAATACTCCAACAAATATTCTGGGAAAAATAACCTGGGCTGACATGAGTGACTGTCCTTGAATTTACATTTTGGAAGCTTTGAAATGCTTATAAATATAATATTCCTTTCAAGTTTCTGGATTCACACCTAATACATTTTAAGACCTCGGTAGCTTGATTTCTAGTTTTTACATGTGCTTTTGCTGGGAGCAAATGGAAACTAATCTTCTGAGGCAAAGAATTTAAACCATTCAAGGCATTTCTAAGTCTAATTTGTATCCAATAAAAATTAATATCATAGAAAATTTTCGAGTATACTTTTCATGTTTATGAAAACAAACTGCAGGATAATATATTGTGTTACTTTGCAAGCTGCCCAAATGTGATATACCAGAACTGGAACAGTTCTAAGGCTGTAAAAATGTCCAAATTAAGGCAACGCTATAAAAATGTCCAAACTAAGGCATCCAGGGAAAGATACATCGGTTTAAGAAATTCCAGTGATGTTTGGGATTTCTCTCTCAGCTGGAATGTCTGCTAGCTTTCTCTCTAGGCTTCTTCAATGGGTTTCCTGGGGCCCTGTCTGTTCTGTTGGATCTGTCAGTTCTGGTGGATCTAAAGCTTTTACCAAAATGGTTCCCCCTTAAAGGCACCAGTAAGCAACCCCAACTTGAGTGGGTGGAGGCACCTCTCCATGGAAACCATCTAACCAAAAGTTACCACCCACAGTTTGGTGAGTCACATCTCCATGAAAACAGTAAAAACGATCCCACCCAGCAATATTGAATAAGGATTAAAGGATTTGGCTTTTCTGGGGTACGTAACAGTTTCAGGCCGGCACATACATCATCGTAAATCTCCAGCTATTTTGTATCATTGCGCCAAGGAAAGAGTGTCTCAATAAATTCATTCTGGAGATGGAGAGTCATAATATTTAGTAAGGCAAAAGAAGAGAATATTGCCATACTGATCATGTTGAAGCCAGAGATATTTGCCTTCTAAACCCAACTGGAGCGCTAGGAGTAGAGGGGATGGTAGTGCCATTTAACATGCTCCTCTGTTTTCCATAGGTCCTGCGAATTTGAATTTTGTAGTAGGAGCTAGAGAATTGCTCAGATACAAGTTCAGTTTTTCTTTTTAGACAAAAATACTTCTTAGATGGTGTCATATTATTTCAAAAGGAGGCACACAATGTTTGTGTCTCCATCCATATTTGAAAATGAATGCCTAGATCCATTAAGTCATTAGAAATTATAGCTGTTATTTTTAATTCTAGCAATGTTTCTTCTTTTATTAGCTGGAACACTTATAAAGAGAAAACTTACTCTCATCTGCCATTAAGTTATCTAGTGGTACAATCTGTGTAGCAAAGATAGGATGAGCTATTTTTTTCATTATCCTTAATTTTTGGTGATCCAGAGACTTTAGAAGATGCTTGGGAAGTAATGTTATCTGTGCTCAGCTCCTTAGAATGCTTTGCTCAGCAAAACGTATTGAAATAACCCAGAAAGGGAATCTTGTTCCTATCAGAAGCAAATTCTTTGTCTCCTCTGTAATCCCTAACCACAACACTGATATTCCAACCTCCATATCAGGATGTGAAGTTGTGGCTGTGAGAAGGAAAAGAAGCTATGTCTTTCTATTTTTACTTATTAAGTTACATTGATTGAACTTCTAAAATTCTAAAACAAATAGGCCATGAAGGTAAGGTGGGAGGTTGGATTTGTGTATATACACAGCTCATAGCCTTCTAGAATTGTTTACACACGTTTGTACATATATAAATATAGGTGTGTGTGTGTATATATATATATATAGTTTATTTGATGTGTATGTTTGTGTATGTGATTAGTCAAATACATTTTCCTTAGTATTCAAAAACAGTGCGGTCCAGTGTGTTATTTTCTGGGTATTGGAAAAGGAAAAAAGCAAAGCCACACGCTGCCCTTGCATATGGTGAGTGCTTATGTTATGTTGTGGATGGGCTTTGGCTGGGGTCTGGGGTCTCTAGGTGGTTGATGTCTGTGCCTCTTCCTTCTACAAGGTTATCATTTAACAATCCAGCAAGCTGGACCCCATTGGGGGCCCTACCTAGCAGCCCATGCTTTTCTCTCAGCATTGCTAGGAAACCTGCGGACTTTCAACAAGCAATGCAACTCTGCTAGCATCCCTTCACCTGGGACAGGATAGACCCGGGGGTAGAGCAGGGCTTGGCACACCACACCCCACAGGGCAAATCCAGCCCACCATCTCTGTATGTATGACTCACAGACCTAAGGATGTTTTTTGCAACTTAAAATGGCTATTTTGTTGGTTTGTTTTTGCATGGGCAGACACCAGGAGTCGAACCCGGGTCTCTGGCATGGCAGGTGAGAGCTTTGCCTGCTGAGCCACTGTGACCCACCCAAATGGCTACTTTTTAAACGGTTATGTAGGTAGCTACACAATATCCTTAATACTGCCTCTTGTCCTACAAAGCCTAATATATTTACTCTCTGGCCCTTTAAGACATTAAACCGATGCCCTGAGAGCAATAATTTTTTGTTTGTTTGTTTTGCATGGGCAGACACTGGGAAACAAAGAGAGCAACAATTTTAAAAAGGTTTTCAGCAGCAGAACATAAAAAAATACAATACAATAAAATAATCTTATTCCAAACTCCTCTACTTAAAACAAGTAAATGTATATTTATTTGCATTAGTTTAAAATTTTTGATAATTGCCCACTAAAAAGCTCCATGAGGAGCAATGGGGGCTTTTTTGATAAACGTGACAGACTAGAGGAAAGGACAGAAATTTTAATATTGGAGACTGTAGGTGACAGCTACAGTGTTAAAGAAGATTCAGCCTACAATTTATTCTTGTGAATTTTTTTTTTTTGGTGGGATGATTTAGAAAATAAATTCCTGTTTCAAGCAGATAAGTGGTTATAAATAGTAGTAATCTTTTTAACGCTCACCTTGCAATCTCAGGACACTGAAATTAAACTAATCCAAATTCTTTAGAGGGAAGTAGAGAAATTTGATTTTACTTACAACATAAAAAAATAAAAACAGCTCCCATAATCAAAATATAACCATCAGACCAGAAAATACCAACACTTTGGAATTGGAGATAAAGCCATTGTACTTGAACACTTTTTCCTTGTTTTCTTGGCATTGCACCACTGACTGCCGCCAGAAACAGGCATGGGGCAGTTGGGTTTGATGCTGCAATTTTGTGTGCATGGACATAAGCAAACTTGTATTTTAAAGAGAATGGTGAAGAACAAGACCCTTCTTGCTCAAGGGTTCATTAACAAAATGTTCAAATATGGGCACAAATAGGACAGTTGAACATTTTTTTTCTCACTGAAATCCAAGCAGAAAGAAAGCTTGAGATACAATGAGGGCAAAGTTAGTATAAATTGGAGTTACATTTTGCAAAAGAGTCAGTTCTAAAATAAGCTGAAAATTGGACTGAGAAAATAATTACCCTTTAAAATCCCTTATTTTGCCCATAAAGTAGATTATACATTGGGTGATATTTATTATGCCACTTAAGGTTGAGAATTGCTAAGCTAGACTAAGGGACAGGAATGTGGAAATTCAAAAAACTGTCTCTAAGATAAGCTATCAAACCTTTGCAGTGACTGGAGGGTGGGTAGAGATTCAAAAATGCTCCTTGCCTTCAGGTTGATTAACTTCTATTGAAATACCTTAATAGCTTTGCCGTTGTGATGTGAATTTAACAAGTTAAATTGGATGAAAAGCTCCCAGCAGAGAATCTGGAATATGGAAGGTGTTTAATGAATTGTCCCTATATTTGAATATGATCCTTACTTAATTTTACATTATCTACCTATGTCTACATATGTGTGCATACACTAGAGAAAACTTTGATCTTTTGCTTTAGGTCTATCTAAGGTGGCATCTGCTCCTTGATTCACTGACCAGCTATTTATTCATTTAACTGATATTTTCTCTGTACCTCCTTTGTGCCAGGCACTGTTCTAGGTGCTGGAGATTAATCATTACATAAAGCAGGCCAATTTCATTGTCCTTGTCTCGGGGAGCTTGTGCACTCTGTGGGGAGTACCAGGCAATAAGTAAAACACATCACGTTATTAAATTGTACGGTATGTAAAAATCTATGGAAACTTTAGACAAGGAAGGGGGTTAGGTATGGAGAGGAAATTTTTAAATATGGTTGTCAGGAAAGCTCTCACCCAGAAATTGGTATATGAGCTGGTACTTGAAGGAGGTAAAGAAGCAAATGACAGCGATGCTTGTGGAAAGAGCATTGCAGGCACAGTTCTGAGACGGCAGCATGTGTGATATGTTTTAGGAGCAGCGAGGACGCTGGGTGTGGTGAGAGATGCGACAAGAGGGGTGAGGCGCGTGTGCTGTGGTCCTGTTGCCCCCCGTAAGGCTCTCACTGGGAGGGGGGTGGGGGGCCCCTGCAGGGAGGTGAGCACAGGAGGACGCGGCTTCGTTTTAACACCCTTTGGAATGGGTGGTGCAGCGTCCCATCGGATGGCAAAGCTAGGACCTCAAAGCATGTTTAGGTCCCACGTACATTTGACATGCTTCAAAATATAGGATCACCTTTTTAGATTTTTTAGGTTTACCTGCTGCTTTTTGTTACAGTCTTTAAAATATTTTTAAATGAAATTCCAGTTAAACTTTTGCCCTCCAAGCCCCTCCATGGACCCTCAGAACATAAGCTGATGATTGCTGAGTTAGATGAGGCTAAAACCTCGTCCAGTTCCAACATTCTGTGTACACCTCTGTTTTAGGATGTGAAATAAATTTGCCTGACTTTTATGTTCTAGCTATGGGTGTTTATGCCCGGCCTCGTTAATCTGTTCTCCAGCAGATGTGAGTATTTATTCCACTTATTCTGCTAATGGTCTCTGCTGGTTCCTTCATCCAGTCACAGCTTAGAGAGCCTGCTGCCAGCCGTTTTCTATGTTACCTCTGACTCAGTGGAGCTGAGAGGTATTTGATTAGCCACACTTCAAGACAGCTAGAGGTGATGATATTTTCTTGTCACTTCTGCGTTATTTCAGATGCAACACTGATGAAACTGTGCATAATTCATCCTGCAAATTCTAGATTGTGTGTGAAACATTATTTTGTGAGATAATTGCACTTCTCCCTGTTCCTCCTATTTGAAGCAGGTAGGCAGGCTGTCTCTCCTTGCCCCAGGGCTTTTCTGTAGCGCTGAGAGTAGAATCCTAGGAGAACAATGCTATTCTCATCATCTGTAAAAGTGTTAGCTCCTGGATTAGATTGTTTTGCCTGTTCTAGTAGGTGAAGAGAGAAAGGAGTAAGGCTCCTGCGACCAGAGAGTGAGAGAGATGACATTTCTAGAAACTGTGAACCAAGGTTTGTGGGCCCTGTAATCAGGGGTGACTTGAGACCCAGCAGGTGGCATCTCTGGGAAGTCCGGACGCAGGTCCAGTGTCTACAGAGGTGCAGGGCACTCAGCAGGAAGGGAGCGGAAAGCCGTGCCACCTGCAGGGACCATGCACAGAGGGGCAGTCCGCAGCAGCCACTTTGGGGGCTTCTCAGCTACTTGGTTCTGCACGTGACCATTAGACTTTAGACAATCCTGAAAGCTGAGGCTTAACCCAGGAATTCCTTAGGTTTAGTTGCTTACTGTCCTCTCCAAGTGGAAACCTGAAGATAACTTTTAAAAGAATAGAGGTATGTGACCCAGCCTGTATACTGAGTATGTAAACTAGAATTCATGCTGTGCATTGTCCTCCTGTGTTAGGCAACAATGACCCTCACACGTACTTAAAAATAAATTCCTTTTCCCAGTGATGCTTCATTTCTATTTAAAATGTTAATCATAAAGTGTTCCTGTTGCTTCACACGTTCTTGCACCTTCTGAATATGTTTCATGAAATATGGTTCTTAGTGATCACGGTTATTCAACCAAAAACATGAATAAAGCCAACATTCATGCAGTAGAGGTTTTCCACTCTTTGATTTTATACCATCAGGAAATTGCAAGTAAGAATTAGGATGCAGAGAATGTTAGAACATTTGTAGAAGATTAATTATCACCAAATGCCAAAGGAGTAAATCAGACTAACATCTATTTCATCCATTTAAATATATTAAATCCTCAAAAAACCTGAAGCTTAGGTTTGATGTCACTACGTTTAGAGCTAGGCAGGTGAATTTTGTACGGTTTTCTTCTGGTGGCAGTGCAGTTGGGGTCATACCTTCACCTGAAAAGGTCTGACGGCTTACACATAATGTGCATTTGGGCATTAGTCTTTATTTTTGTTACCTGAAAGAAAGGAGATGAAACTTACCTCAAAGTACTTTTTCTGAGGCTTTATGTGGTTTTTTGGTACTTTGTATAAGTTTAGCAATCCACAAGTTTTATGCCAGTGTGCTTTAAAGGGCACCTGGTGGGCTGAGGGACTTTTTTTGTCTTTTGCCTGCCCACCAGCATCCTTCTTTGGGGGAACCATTTCTCCCCTCTTCCACTGTAACCCTGCCTCATCTTTGTGGTTTACATGGGGCTGAATATTGCCCACAGCTGCCCTGAAGTTGGGCATATGGTTCAAGTCTGGCCAATCAGGATATCATAACCCTTAGTGACAATTCAGCTGTAGGCACATGAACCCAACAGGGCTAATCATGGCCCTCCCGGGAAGTATCTCTGAGATAGCAGGGAAGATGCCCACATGTCTCCACACCCTCTGGCTGGAAGGACCTTGTGAGCCCAAGGCCGGTGGCTTTTGTACTCATCACTGAGTGGCCATGTGGGAATGAAGAGAGTAAAGCCAGAAGGATGGCAAGAGATGACCCTGTTGATGTGACTTAAGCATTTGGATCCAGCAATGTTTGAGAACTCACCTAGATTTTTTAGCTGTGCGAGGTACTATTAAGCTAGTTTATGATAGACTTCTATCTCACTCAATTAATAGAATTTTCATTAATTAAGGGTGCTTTGACTACGTAGTTTCAAACCCCAGCTCTTTCCCTTACCAGCTGTATGGCCTTAGACAAGTTACTTTTACCCTCTGTGACTCAGTTTCTCCTCCATAAAGCGGTTTAATAATAATGCCAACTTCCTTAATTGAGAAAATATATAATAGATATTAGTCTCATAGCACAATGCCTGGTGCATGATAAGGCTAAATAAATTGCAAACTATTGTTAGAACATTAAATCGTATCCCTGCTGGAAAAAAAAAAATCCTGATTAAGAATAGATGCATTTAAACGACCAAATAATAGAACAGAAACTAAAAGCAATACTTAGGCAAAGCCAAGTCAGAGAAAATACAGCACACTGAAATGAGAAGGAACTCAAAGAAAGGTGAAGAAATTCTTAGCAAAAAGTAGGACAATTTTTTCTAAAGTGAAGACATAAATTCTTGTAGTTGACAACACTAGCAGCCCAAAATCCATGAATCAAAATTTGCCAACCAGAAGCCCAGACATTCTATTTATTTTATTTTTCAAATAGAATCTGTGATTCTGGCACTAAAACAAAAAGTCTATGGATAGCACCAAATAGCTGATATTCTAAATTGGCAGAAGTTTTCTTAGCTATTTCAGTACCTTAGCCATAAATTTTTCTTTTTTTTTTTCCTAAGACAGGTGTTAACAGAATTATAGAAAACTTGGATATTAAGTTTCCAGTTTCCTGGGAATTTTATACAAATATAGCAGACATTTCTGCAGACTCATTGTGACAAATTTTTAACAGAATGTTAAATGTTCCAGTCTAGGGCTTTTCATTAGTGTAGGCGGCAACTAAAGTGATAATACATTGAGTCTAATTATTCCATATTAAAATAGGAAAATAAATTATATAACAGCATTATTATTTTTGAATGATACTTTATACAAAAATGTTGTTTCCCTTTAATTAGATATAGTGAATTACAAGTACTGAGTGGCTATGCAAAAATACAAACCATATGAAAAATAAGTCACAGATTCAATCATCTAAATTTCTGACTATGGAATACAGATTTTTTTATTGCTGATAACTTATAAATGCATCTATCTATTCTGAAAAAAATGGCCTTTTATAACTTGATGTAAATTAATATCACTTTTTCTGTAAAATGAATCCAGTTAGGATACACTTGAATAGAAGAATAGCAAAATATCATAAAGGACACAAAATTGCATAATTTACATAAAATAAATGAGTGAACCTGCTTGAAAATTGCTGTAATTTAATCTTTTCTTACTATGTAATATCAGCTTTACCAGACAACTTAAGGAAATATTTAAATTGTATGATTACCACATTTCTCTGCTATTTGGAGTACTATGTCTCTAAAATGCCTGTGATTTCGATGATATATAATCACTGGCATACAGCTACTATCATCAAACTCCTCTAGCCCATAGATAAGCATTGTGGTATCTGATTCACGTGTATACTACACAGATGTCCAAAGAATGCATTCAGGTTCCCTTTACTTTTTATAGCTTGTCTAAACCATCCAGGAGAAACAAGCATTAGCACTGAAGGGAGAAATTTTAACAATAACTCATGATCTTTTCTTTTAAACTCTTTCAATGTTAAATATCCCTATTACACTAATATTCTCTTAACCTAAAGTTAAAGCTTCCTACAAGGCTCTGTGTGCCTTTTACTTTCCTTTTTAAACTGATACCAGGGTGTTCTTAGTTTGCTAGCTGCCAGAATGTAATATGCCAGAAATGGAATGGCTTTTAAAAGGGGGAATTTAATGAGTTGCTAGTTTACAGTTCTAAGGCCGAGAAAATGTCCCAATTAGAACAAGTCTAGAGAAATGTCCCATCAAGGGCATCCAGGGAAAGATACCTTGGTTCAAGAAGATCAATGAAGTTCAGGGTTTCTCTCTCAAGTGAAAAGGCACATGGCGAACAAAGTCAGAGTTTTTCTCTCATCTGGAAGGGCATATGGCGAACACGGCGTCATCTGCTAGCTTCTTCTCCTGGCTTCCTGTTTCATGAAGCTCCCCAGGAGGCATTTTCCTTCTTCATCTCCAAAGGTCACTGGCTGGTGGACTCTGCTTCTTGTGGCTGCATCGTTCTGCTCTGCTCTCTGAATCTCCTTCTTTCTCCAAAATGTTTCCTCTTCTATAGGACTCCAGAAACTTATCAAAACCCACCCAAATGGGTGGAGATATGTTGTCACCTAATCCAGCTTAACAACCACTCTTGATTAAATCATATCTCCAGGGAGATGATCTGATTACAGTTTCAAACATACAGTATTGAATAGGGATTATTTTGCCTTTATGAAATGGGATTTAGATTAAAACATGGCTTTTCTAGGGGACATACATCTTTTCAAACCAGCACATAGAGGGTATCAGGTGCTTTACATAGGAGGTATGGATTGTCCTTGTTTTAAGGGTCTTTGTGAAGGCCTTTGCCAGTAAGGCTGCTTCCTATCTTTTCACCCTCATCGGCCAATGTTGTTACCCCTTCTTGGTGGGAAGGGACCAGGCTGTATGGTGACCACACGAGGCTCCAGATAGAGGACAAGGCAAAGGTGATTCAGTACTCCACTTTCTCCCCAGCATGTCTAATATACATTCCCACTGAGGACTGGGACACGACCCTGGAGAAGGGGAAGTCAGAGCGCAGGTACCTGACCTCTACTTTCACGTACTCTTGGCACTTTCCTCTCACTTTCTCCTTTCCTCAGTTCAAGGTCATTAAGGGCAGGTGTTCTCTCTCCTCTTTGTATAACAAGGATGGATTAGTTCCTGGTTCTGGCTTATGGTACTATTCTATCATCTGGTCAGCAAGTCCTTGGCCCCAGATATATTAATGGAATCCTCTTCTCAACAAAGCCTGACTTTCAAGTCTGTTTTCATATTATTGACTCAGAAATCACATTTTGGACATCAAATGCTAAATGTTGACTTTATCTTTCTCTTGGCATTTTTCCAGTAACAATCATAATCTGTCCTAAGGAAAACTAATGCCTGTGGAAAAATGGAAACAAAAGAGTCATGTAAAAGGAGATTTTAAATAAATTTGAAGAGATCCTAATGCATTTAAAAACCTATTATTCCCATTTCAATTAAAACAAGTCAACACTTCCTTTACCCAGTAGTGAAAAGCCACTCATGCATTGTTATAATCAATGACCACATCAAGTTAAATGTGTTTTGACAGCATGAAGATTTATGCATAGATAGGGAAAATAATGTAGGTTGAAATACAAGTTTAACCATATGCAAACAGAAAGGAAGAACAGAAAATATATTTAGGGAATTATGAGAGAAGCTACAATAATCTGAAATTTTTGGAAAGGTAGCCATTTCTGTATAGTCTAGAAAATATTAGACAATATATTGAGTTATAACACCATTTTTTATTTTTAAATTCAGCATATGTAACAATTAGACCCCAAAATAGAAAATAACGTAAACATGATACAATTTTACCTGGTAAGGGGTCTAAGGAGGACACTGAAATGTGGTATATGTCACCTCCAGAATCCAAAAAACCCACCAAGCATATGCCCCTTTGCAATGGTAAGTTGTACAAGATGGAGCTACTTGCTTTCCCCATAGAGAGGATTCTCCCCATGCACAATCTCCTACTTCCCTTATTATTTTATACAAGTTTTGTGTGAGAGTTGTATTAAAGTAACACAATAGTCATTTGGAACCGTAACTGAATTCGAGGAATAATTAATTAACATCAAACCAATATGGAAGGTGTGGTGATCTTCCAGGGGTGGGTACAATGGCTGTTGCGACTTTGCTTCTTCTTATTTTGGGTCAAGAGTAAGAACATAGGGCGGCTGCCATGGCTCAGCAGGCAGAGCTCCGACCTGCCGTGCTGGAGGTCTGGAGTTCGATCCCTGGTGCCTCCTGCCCATATGCAAATTAAAAAAAAAAAAAGAGTAAGAACATATTCACTTGTATGAACAATAGTTGCATTATGTTGGGTAGAAATATGGAACATCAACTATTTGTAGAAAGATTTATGCGGGTGCTGAGTAGCCAAAGGGGTAGGATTTGCTAGTTATTAAGCTATCATCTCTCAGCTCCAAACCCAAGCTCCCATATTCCCCTGTGATGGTGGGGCCGAGGCTCTACACATCACCCTGCCACTTTGGGATGGCTCCCTATTGGCTCTGCCCATCGCTGACACTAAAGATTGACATCAAGACTGTAGGGGGGAAAAGGCACTAGTTTCTTCCTGTTTCCTGTGTTTGTGTCCCGTTTGCTTTTTGCTATGTGAGCATGATCATAGCAATGCTGTGTTTGTTTGTTTTCCAACTAGGGAAACTGCAGTATCTTTTCCAGTGCAGTGATTGAATCCATTTATATTTTCCCCAACATATTGACAATCAGCCTCTTTATGCTGCCCCCAGAGAAACTCACCAGTCGAATAGTGACTCTCCGCAGAGATCTGGGTTTCAGCTCCATGGACCCTACATTCGAGCTTTTAGTTTTATTAATTTCAACCTCTTCCCTTTGTTTCCCCAAACATGGGGATGAAAGCTGCCCCCTGAAGTTGCTGCCCTTGTGGTGGCTTAGGTTTTTTGTTTGTTGGGTGTTTGCCTTTTCTTTTAACAAGTTAACAATTATGTATGCTAAATTATCCCATAAGATATATGAAATCCTCTTTTTCTAAACATCTCGATGATACAATGATACAATTTTGTGAATGTGCTATGTGTGCTGAAAAATGAAATATTTGCCATATTTTTTGTATGATGTTTTGTTATAACCATATGTTCCTGACATTCTCTAGGCCCGTTACATATATCAATACATTTAATTAAAAAAGAAATAGAAAAGTAAACCCTGGATTATAGGTAGGGAATATCATAAGGCCCTTTTTATAGGCAAGAAAACTGAAGCAAAGAAGGAATAAGTAACTCACCCAAAATCACACAGCCATTAAGTATTGGAGTTGGGATTCCAACTTTGCAGCCCTTCAGAATGTTACTTTTCGCTGCCAAAGACAATGTAAGTTTATTGGTTCAAGGTCATAGCAATCAAGATTTAGTGCAGGAAATAGAAACAAATATAGGTATTTTGAGCAGTAAAGTATTTACCATGGGGAGTTGGGTTCTGACAAAGGCATTGAATGAACTACGGGGATAGATTTCAGAAGGCTGTCACTGAACTTCTGACTTGTCATACCCCTATCACTGTAATTCAGAATCCCAGAAACTATTGTTGTTTCTCAGAAGCAGCTACTCTACAATGGGATGCCAGTTCTCTCCATGCCCCACTCTTTCCAATCTTTGCTGCCTCTGGACCCAACGCTAACACTAAAGCCTTGCATTCTCTGATGTGAGCGGCTGGATAATGGTCCCCAAAGATGTCCACATCCAAATCCCAAGGTCTTGTCAGCAGGTTACCATACATGTTAAAGGGTTTTTGCAGGATGTGATCAAATTAAGAGTCTTGAGATGGGGAAATTATCCTGGATTATCAGAGTGAGCCCAATGTAATCAAAGGGGTCCTCATAAGAGGGAGGCAGGACGGACACATTCAAAGAGATATTTGAAAATGTTACACTACTGGTTTTCAAGATGGAGGATGGTGCCCATGAGCCAAGGAATGCAGGCAACCTCTAAAAGTTAGAAAAAGCAAAGAAACAGATGCTCCCCTAGAGTCTTCTAAGGCACACACCCATGCTGACCTGTTTAGGATTTCTGTCCTCCAGAGCTGTAAGAGAATAAATCTATGTTGTTTTGAGCTGCTAAATTGGTTGTAATTTGTTCCAACAACAATAGAATAAGAATATACCAAAGAACAAGAATAAAGTCTGACCCAAGAGGAGAAAGCTTACACTCAAAAAGAATCACAAGATTTTGATAAGATTTATATAGAGAAATCTGGGGGAATGTATGTGAGAATGACCCATCCAATGCTATATTCTTTCTTCCCTAATCTAGCACTTAAAAAATATTCCCACACACCTCAGAGAAGGTTATTACTAGTCTTTAAGCAAAGCAAAGCCAGCTGTTCAGAAGAGAGAGGAAGGACATGCTGGCAAGGGAGGTTACAAGATTTGTGATTGAGGCTTCTCAGATTCATTCTACTGTAGGCCAAACCCAACATCCCAATATTCAGGGTGATACCGCTTCTCAATCACTGCCCATACTTCCACATAAGAGTTTTAAAGAGACTATGGATTCAACTTCTGGGTTATTCTCCAACCTGTAGGATCAGATGCTGCCTGTTTTTCTGTTTTATTTTGCTACTATCCAACCTTATTGTCAATAGACAAAGCACCTGCATCTCCACTCTCCCACAAACACGCTGTGCTTTCCCAGCCACACACTGTTACCTGGGCTGTGTTCAGCTCTCTCTCTCCTGCCACATGGATTCTATTTTTAGCTTACAAAAATTTCACTTATCTTTTAAGATTCAGTTCATATTTAACTCCATTTTTGAGTTCTTTTCTCATTTTTCTCTTTAGAGAAATCTCTGTCTCTGAGTACCCATTATACTTTATCTATTAACTTATTTTTAGAGTGTGATTTTTAAGGGCATATTGCCACTCATTTCATTTCAAGTACAACTTAACTACTGAATTGTGGCTTAAACAGTTCTTCAGAAAGGGTGAAAAGTCAATCCATCATGATTGAATGACTAAAAGTAACATAATAGATAAAAAATAATTTAAATGGCAGAAACTCCTTAAATGATTCTTACATAAAAGAAAGGTTTGTGCAGTTTTCTGAATTTCAAAAGTAGGATTTGCTGAGGTTTTAAGCTTCAGACCTGCCAAAGCATTTTGATTTTCTTTATAAATTTCGCTGCTTTACACAAAGCTTTAAACTTCCATAAAGACAATCCATTTAAAATGGATTGGCTAACAATTACAAGCTTGCTTAAAAATTTTAAAGGTACCCAGAGTAAAGGATATAAACAACCGTGGTGACTAACAAATTGATGAACCCTTGCTAGATAAGTCTGTTCTCACGAAGTCTTCCTTTAGCCATGCTATCCCTTTTCTTGACTCTTCCTCTTGCAACAATCAGCATCCATCCACTTCCCTCCCCCCACATTTTATCTTGCAGAGTTGTTCCTCTTTCACCTACAAATAGGTTTACCATTTAACCTATTACTAATAGGTTACTATTAGTAATGTATTACTCAGATTTTACTAATCTGAGATGTTCCCCACCCCTTAATATGTTTATCAAAATATCTTACTCAGCAAAGCTGTTTTTCCTAAACATGAATTATTGTATTAGTTGCTAAAAAAGATTAAAATATATTTAAACTGTTGCATCAGCAGAGACGGCTTTATTTAGGTTGGTATTGGTATGCATAGATGGTTATACCTGCTATATTGACTTATGGCTCTTGGTTATACAATTTTGTTATACGAAATTTTTACCTCTACAGTTACATTTAATTACTTTGGGGACATTAATTTTCCCTTCCTTTTTCTCTTTCCTCATTCTTTTTAATATTCACAACAATCTTTTTATCAATTTTTCCATTCCCCTGAGTCTCTTCCTCCTGTGGCAAAATGTGTCTGTTTCCATTAATTCTCTAATTACTTTGTGGCTTTTGTACACAGCTCCAGATGCTTTAAGAATTTGCATCAAAAGAGAATTGGGAAGTGGTTCAATTCAGAGTGCTTATTTCTATAATCCTTGGGGTGAAACTTCCCTCACCTCCTGAATCTTCATATTCCTCCACTTCATTAACTTGGTGTGCCACATCAACTCTGGTTCCTGTTAGTTTCTCCGTTCCTCCCTCAATTACTGACAGGGAACAGTGGGTGGTGAACTGTTGTGTAAATGCACACTGGTGTGCACCAAGCTCCATATTCACCAGACTCCAGCACAGCAATGAAAAAAAACAAAGGGAGGACTAAATGAATCATGACGGCGTAGATGACAGAAAAAGGGACTGAGAGAAGGTAGAGGCATGGTTGACAGAGCTGCATGTTTGTAATCCAGAGACAAGGAAAAATAACTGAACAGAAGAAAATAATAAATGCAAGAAGTCATAAGGATTAGCATCCTTCCCTTGAGTGACTCCTGTAGCAACAATTATTTTCAAATGACATCTCCTAAAATTTTGTGTTGCATTTGCATTGAGCAAATCCATATATGTGAATTATATTTTTCAAATTTGAACTATTACATACTATCTTTAGAAACTTTTGGTAAATTTCTTTACCTATTGCAATTGTCAAAAATATAAATAAACCTCAATTATCTACTTTCTAACTTACCCAATCAAGTATTTCCCTTCGATGTTATCATAGAAATCACAATGGCCAATTATGATGACTTAACCTTCCTCATCAAATGTGACTGAAATTACACATTAAATATGAAGTCTAATTCATAGCTGATCTGGAAAACTGGAAGAGTGACACAGCAAGCCCAGAAAAATGGGGAATTCCTGAAAGACATCCAATAGATAGAAAGAAATTTATCTAAAACTCTAGAAGTTTTGAGAAATTTGAAACTCCAAGGAGATGATAACGATCAAAGAACACAAAAGACAAAGAAGTCATTTTTTTAGCAGACCATAAGATTGACTAATCACAAACCCACTCCAATGAAGATGGCAGGGAGAGATGCTTCAGGGCCCCACTATCAATGTAAACTTCGAACAGTCAGCAAGAACTAGCAGACATCTTTTTAAAAGCTCCAGAAAACAGTTAAAGGACTGCATTAATAGGGCAAGCACCAAATCAAGAAATAGCCACTTAAAAGCAGGAGGATCTCCTGGCACCTTGGCTGGCCCCTCCTAAGCCTTTCTGACTCAGAGCATAGCCAGCTTCCTCTACCCCCAGAGCAGACCCCTGGTCCAGGTTCTGTAGAAAGCTGAGTAACCCTCATACACATACTGCCAGCCTGTATATCTGATGGTAACCTGGAGGAATTGCTGTCCCAGAACTTGCCCTGCATGTAGAAAATAGCTTACTGAGCTCTTCTGCAGAAATAACATTGTAGGAGAATGGTCAAGTTGTGCTGCTTGGGAAAAGGGACTACTGGCTGGCTGAACAACATGCAATGCAGTACTTGGACAGTGAGGAAACTGTTTTAGGAAAGAAGGAACATTCATTTTTGTGCAAAAGGAGGAATTCTTAGGGCCACGCATGCATGCCTAAAACAAAACACATATACAGAAAGGATCAGAAAGACTCTTATGCTTTGGCCTGGAGATATTCTCCAAATTCATTGTATGCACACTCCCACTGGTCAATTTGCAAAGACCAAGAAAAATATTTCTTTTTGACCTCTTCTCCTCCTACTCCTTTTTCTCCTTCTTTTTTGTTACCTCCAGGAATTCAAGGAAGGTTCTGTCAGAACGCTAGATGGATACAATCTTAAGGAATAGATAGATGCTTTAGGGTCTAAATTCCAGTGATAATGCACTAAAATATCAAAATGACAAGGTTTCAACAAAAGATTACAAAATATTGAAAGAAGTAGGAAGAGATAGCCCAGGCAAAGGAGACGAATACAGCATTAGAAGTCATCAGTGGAGAGGATTAGACATGAGTTATTCCAGAAAAGGGCTTTTAAAAATGGTCATAAATATGTCCAAAGAGCTAAAGGAAAACATGAGAAAAGAATTCATGGAAATCAGGAAAACAATAGATGAACACCAAGAGAGTACTGAGAGAGATGGAAATTTGAAAAGGAACCAAAAAAGAGATCGAAGGACACAGTAACAGAATTTTTAAAATTCTCTAGAGAGATTCAACAGCTGATTGGAGCTGGTAGGAGAAGAAATCAGAGAATTTGAAGATAAGACAATTGAAATCATCCAGTATGAGGAGGAAAAACAAGAGAGAATGAAGAAAAGTGAACAAATGAGTCTGTGGACACCAGCAAGCATACTAATATATGTTTTGTGATAGTCCCAGAAGAAGAAAGAGGGAAAGTTGCAGAAAGACTATTCAATGAAAGAATGACTGAAAACTCCCAATTTAACAAAAGCCATGAATGTATACATCCAGGGTGCTCAATGAACTCCAAACAAGATAAATCCAAACAAAGCCACACGGCACCATGTTATAAACAAACTATTGAATGACAAAGATAAAGAGAGAATACCGAAAGCCACAAGTGAGAAGCAATGTGTCACATACAGAGAAGCCTCAATAAGATTAAGTGCAGATTCCTCATTAGAATTTATGAAGGCAAGAAGGCAATGGGAAGACATATTTAAAAAACTGAAAGAGAAAACCCTACTAATGAAGAATTCTGTATGTGGCAAAACTGTCTTTAAAAACTCGAGAGTAATTAAGACATTCCCAGATAAACAAAAGCTGAGGGAGTTCACCACCACTGGACCAGCCCTACGAAAAATACTTAAGGGGGTTCTGTGGGTTGAAAGGTGTGGTAGTTAGATTCAGTTGTCAACTTGGTGAGGTGAAGGTGCCTAGATCTATTGCTATGGACATGAGCCAATGGCGTGTGAACTGGTTACATCTGCAGTTGGCTAGGAAGCATGCCTGCTGCAATGAATGATATTTGATTTAATTGGCTGGTGCTTAGATGAGAGAGCTCAATGTTGCACAGCCCAAGCAGCTCAGCATACCTCATCTCAGCACTCACAGCTCAGCCCAGGCCTTTGGATATGCAGAAAGAAGTCACCACGGGGAAAGTTGTTGGAACCCAGGGGCTTGGAGAGAAGGCCAGCAGAGATCACCCTGTGCCTTCCCACATAAAAAAGAACCTCAGTTGAAAGTTAGCTGCCTTTCCTCTGAAGAACTAATGAAATAAATCCCCTTTTATTAAAAACCAATCCATCTCTGGTGTGTTGCATTCTGGCAGTTAGGAAAACAGAACAAAAGGAAAGAACACTAGACAATTGACTGAAGCCTATATGAAGAAATAAAGGTCTCTGATAAAGACAATGACATGGGTAAAAATAAATACCAGTATGATTGTACTTTTGATTTGTAAATCCACTTTACTTCCTGTGGATCTAAAAGGGAAATGCATGAAACACATAAATCAATGGTTTGGACTCATAATGTATAAGTACTCAATTTTCCACAAGAACTGCATAAAGTTGGTAGAATGGAGGGGTATAGGGACATAGCTTGTTTATGCTATTGAAGTTTAGTTGGTACCAAAGAAAATGAGATTGTTATAGATTTAAGATGTGAAGTTTAAGCCTCATAGTAGCCACAAATAAATTATCAGAGAATATGGAAACTCAAAGAGAAAGAAGGTAGAGTGCAGGTTACCAGGGGCAGAGGGTAGGAAGAATGGGGAATTAATGCAAACTGAATGTAGGGTTTCCATGTGGGGTGAAGGGAAAGTTCTAGAAATTAATGGTGGTGAGACTACTGCAACAGTGTGAATATGATTCACAATATTATACAATGGAGGGCTGGGAGAGGAAGATTTTTGTCATACATTTCCACAATTTAAAAAAAAAGAAAGAGAAACTAAAAAGGTAATGAGAAATAAATGCATACCTGATACGAGTGGGATCTAAGAATTGAGGAGAAAAGACTCAAAAGGACATTCATTATTAGGACAGAAGAAAAATTGGAATATAGAATATAAACATTATATCAATGTTGAATTACTGGAACTCGGTGACTGCACTTCAGATGGCTGCATCTGGGAACGTCCTTGTTGTAGAAAAATGTATGTAGAAGTATTACCACATCTTTAAGGAGTAAGATTGGGCAACATGCTTTCAAATGCTCTGAAAATAGATGGACGGATGGAAAGGGAAGAAGGGAAGGGAAGAAGGAAAGAAAGGAAGGAAGGAAGGAGGGAAGGAAGGAAGGAAGGAAGGAAGGAAGGAAGGAAGGGAGGGAGGGAGGGAGGAAGGAAGGAGGGGGGGAAGGAAGGAAGGTGGAATAATACAGTAAAGGTGTCACATGTTGTCATTGGTGGATCTGAGTTTCTGAAATGTTTGGGGATATGTTGAAGCTCTCCGTATAAGGTGTGTATTATTTTTGCAACTGTCCAATAAGTTTGCAATTATTTCAAAATAAAAAGGTTTAAAATGGGAGAAAAAATAATAACCACAACATTAGAAGATACAGCAGGGATTGAAAGAAAAAGCAGATAATAAAAGGTTGCAGAAAAACTGAGGCCGTCTAAACACACCAAGTCTCGTATTTACCCTCTGGCTACTCTCCAGTCTCCCCACACTCACCCAGTGAGGCCATGGACGAGTGTTCTGCACCCAGAAACTGTTCTCCACTCACAGAGGTCTCCACTGTGTCACCCACCCCTGTACGGTCAGAGGAGACAGGGTTCCATGTCATAACTTCCATTTAATGTCTGTTGAATAAATTATTTGGGGTAGTAAGATTATTTAAACTTGTTATATCAATTGAGAAATATAATAAAATACTATTATTTCTAAAATAGGATGTTAACCAGCGGAACTCTGTAAGAGAAATTTAAGTTATCAGCAGGAGACAAAAACTAAAAAAGTGACCAATCTAGCAAAAGTGAAAACAAGGAAAAAGAGGAAACATAAATGTGCTAAAACAAATGTCATTAAAAAAGCAAAACGTTATTCTCCCCAATCCGTCACTGTACTGCTATCAGTGCTTCATTTATCCTCTTTCTTCGCTCTCTGTATGTGGGGATGACATTCTTAGGATGCCTCAGGACACCAGGCCCAAAAGTCAAACCACTTGAGTCTCATAAGCTACTTCTTAGCATAGTGCTTATCAGAGTAAGAACAGAAGGCTGAATTTGGGTAATAAAAATTAAGTTTACTATGTACCACAGTGGGCAGCTGTAACTGGAATATCCTGAAATTCAAATTCCCAAGTCTTAATTGCTTTCTTCCTTCCCTATGATACCTAAGGGTGGCTTACCTCCTCCCCTCCCTTGCTCTTCCTTGTTTGTAATCCTTCTCAGGTACATTGACTTCACTTTTATATTTTATATTTATGTTCATTATGCAGACAATGGCTTCATTACCGTCTTCTTCCTTCACTTTTGGGATGCTGGAGCAAATTGTCACTGAGCTTTCCACATCATTAAGTCTTACCTATTTGGTATTCCAGATAAGGGCAGATGAGTTAAAGTCAATCTTGGAGGCCATGTATTTTGGTTTGCTAGAGCTGACAAGTTGCACTATACCAGAAATGGGTTGACGTTTACAATGGGGATTTATTAACTTGCAAGTTTACAGTTCTGAGGCTGCGAAAATGTCCAAATTAAGGCATCCACAGGACAATACCTTCTCTGAAGACTGGTTACCAGCGAGTGTGGGCTCCTCTGTCACATCTCGAAGCACATGGCGACGTCTGCTAGACTTTCTCTCCCAGGCTGTGTTGCTTTCAGCTTCTGGCTTCGGCTTCTGCATGTTTCTCTCTTTTAGCGTCTTTCTTAATTTCTGTGTGGGTCTCTTTCTTTAAACTTCCCTGGAGCTTTTTTTTTTTTTTTAAGGCCTTTTATCTCCTTATAAAGGACTCCAGTAAGAGGCTCAAGACCCACCTTGAATGAGGTGAGTCACTTTTCGATTGAAATAACCTAATCAAGAAAACCTCATAAAAATACCTACAATAGGTCTACATCCACAGGAATGGGTTGAAAGAATATGATCTTTTCTGGGATACATAACAGCTTCAAACTACCACATCATGGGTCTAAAAAGGCGTGGTAAATCTGACGTCCCCCTTTCACATGTGTGCGTCTTAATGAAGCAGCGTTTGAGTTCAGCATGTATGAGCACTGAGGAGAGTCCATCAGACTTTTGCTCCTCACTCATCATAGACCAAGCTTTCCAGGTCCACAGTACCATCGAAGCAGCTTTTGGTTCTGAACCTAGACTAACTGACACAGGGCACAGGGGAGGTATTTGCTCCCTTCTCCCACATTTCCTGCCATCTGTCAGTGAGCAGAAGAGGCGCACGGTGTGGCTATGCTAACATGTGATTTTGTACCTACTTCACTTGACCGGAGTGCAGAGGAGAAGCAGCAGGCAGGAGTGGCTGGAAGCTTTCTAGGTGTGCGGTTATACAGGCTGCAGTTAGCCTTTCAACAACTCACGTTCTTTTCCCCGTCCTGATTCTTTAGCACAAATTCAAATTCCTCCCCAGACCATCCCACCAATGCAAGCTAGGAATTCCAGCAGATAAGCCAAGTTGTGGCCTGCCTTCTAGTTACTTTGTGTTCCATTTTCAAGTGTTTGCCTTCTCACTATAACATCCATAATATAGGATAGAATTCCTGCGATTTAGGGCAGTTTGAGCAACTTCATTGACGTGAACGGACTAAATAAACTGCACATATCAAAAGTGTCCAATTTGATGTTCTGACATATATGCAAATCCATGCAACCATCACCTCAATCAAGATAATAATCATATCCATCACTCTCAAGATTTTCTTTATGCCTCTTTGTAATACATTTTTACCCTAAACCCCATCCTCAATCAATCACCAATCTGTTCCCTGTCACAATAGATTACTTTGCATTTACTAGAATTTCAAACAAATGAACCACACAGTATGTACTCTTCTTGTCTGGTTTCTTTCACTCATAATTATGTTGAGAGTCACCCATATTATTTCATGTGTCAATAATCACTCTTTTTTATAGCTGAATAATTTTCATTATATGAATGTATCATGAGCTTTTTCCCAAATAGCCTGTTGATGAGTGTTTGGGTTGCTTCCAGGTTTTACCATAAAATTGCTTTGGACATTGGTGTGCAAGCTTTAGTGTGGAAACATACTTTCATTTCTCTTGAGTAAATGTTTACAAATGGAACAGCTGGGTCATATGGTACGTAAATATTTAACTTTTAAGAAATTGCAAAACTCTTCTCCAAAAGTTTACGTCATCTTATATTCTTCCCAGCAGTATAAAAAAATTCCAATTCATCTGCATCTTCACTAATGCTTGGTGTGGTCAGTTATTTTAATTTTAGCCATGTACCACTGTTTGATTGAGGTTTTTCTTTTCATTTCCCAAGTCGCCAATGAGGTTGAACATCTTTTAGTGTGCTTATTTACTATCTGATATATCGTTTGTGGTAAAGTCTTTGTTCAAAACTTTTGTCCATTTCTTATCAGGTTGTTTGTCTTCCTATTACTGAGTTGTAACAGTCTTTATACAGTCTAGATACTAGTCCTTTGTCAGATATATATTTAACAAATATTTGCTCCCAGTATTTGGGTTGTCTTTTCATTTTCGTATTATGTTTTTTGAAGGGCAAACATTTTTAATTTGATGAAGACCAATTTACTGATTTCTTCTTTTAAAATTTATACTCTTGCATCATGTTTAAGAAATCTTAGCCGAACCCAAAATTTTTCTCCTGTTTTCTTCTAGAAAGTCTTATATTTAACTCTTACATTAAGTCTATGATCAATAAATGTATATGTATGTGTGTGTGTATATATATATGTATTTAAAGTATATGTATATGCATGTATATATGCATGTGGTAAGGAAAGGCTGGGGTACATTTTTGTTTGTTTGCTTTTTCCTTTTGCGTATGGCTTTCAATTGTTCCTGCACCATTTGTTGAAGAAATTATTCTTTCCCCATTGAATTGCTGTGGCACCTTTGTCAAAAATCAATAGATTATGTATGTGGTCAAAAGCTTTAGCCAAGATTTTTGGCTCTAAATGTAAACTTTCTGTGGAATTTTTGGCTCCCTTCCCTCTGGTCATTTACAGAATTTAAATCTACTTTTACTCCCTTCTTTTTTCTTGTTTTTATTTTTTTTTTCACATCCTTTCTCCTGCCTTTGCCAAATTTTGCAAGCAATCACTTAATAGTAAGGCAAAATAAAGTCATTTTTCACATGCAAAGAGCCAGAAAATACGTAACTCAAAATGCCACTCTGAAAGATATTTTGGAGATGTACTCAAGCCATACATTAAGTTAAATCTGAGAAAGAGGTCAACAAAAGTAGCCATGATGAGCCAAGAAATCAATTAAATGTGCACTATGGAATTGCATCTTGTGGGTCATTTGGAGTACTTAGTCAGCCTGCAGAATATGTTGTACTTTATCAAAATTACCCTTATACCAAGTTGAATTCTTGATATTCTCACAAGCAGTGCGGACAACCAAAGCTATAAGCTGAGCCCTCAGTCTTGGGGTTTGTTCATATGAAACTTAACCCCACAAAGGATAGGTCAAGTCTACTTAAAATTTAGGCCTAAGAGTCACCCCCAGGAGGGCCTCTTTTGTTACTCAGATGTGGCCTCTCTCTCCAGCCAACATG
>PVIY010038345.1:0-23972 GCA_004026745.1 Myrmecophaga tridactyla | reverse complement strand
TTGGTTTATTGGAGTCCTACAAAAGAAACGTTTTGGAAAATAGATTCAGAGAGAGCAGAGAATGCTGCAGCACCATGAAGCAGAGAGTCCACCAGCCAACCATCTTTGGAGATAGAGAAGGAAAACACTTCCCAGGGATTGTCATGAAACCAGAAGCCAGGAGAGAAAGCTAGCAGATGACGCCATGTTCACCACGTGCCCTTCCAGCTGAGAGAGAAGCCCTGACTGTGTTTGCCATGTGCCCTTCCACTTGAGAAAGAAACCCTGAACTTCATTGGCCTTCTTGAACCAAGCTATCTTTCCCTGGATTCCTTAGATTGGACATTTCTATAGACTTGCTTTAATTGGGACATTTTCTTGGCCTTAGAACAGTAAACTAGCAACTCATTAAATTCCTCTTTTTAAAAGCCATTCTGTTTCTGGTATATTGCATCCTGGCAGCTAGCAAACTAGAACAGAGATCTAAATAGGTGGAAAGATAGTCCCTGCTCATGGATAGGAAGGCTAAATATTGTTAAGATGTCAGTTCTCCCCCAGTTGATCTATGAAAATTCCAACAACCTATTTTGAAGATTTGGAAAATAAACAAATTCTGTAAGGTGTCAGATTATAAGATTAATGTGTAAAAATGAGTAATGTTTCTTGACACAAGGAATGGCTTAACTGAGGAGTCAATTAAGGAAAAAATTCCATTCAAAATAGCAACTAAATGAATCAAGTATCTAGGTAGGAACTTAACTATGGATGGAAAGGACTTGTATATAGAAAACTATATAACAATGTTAAAAGAAATCAGAGAAGATCTAAGTAGGTGGAAAGACATTCTCTGCTCATGGATAGGAAGTTTAAATATAGTTAAGATGTCAAGTTCTACCCAAATTGATCTGCAGATTCAACACTGTACCAATCAAAAGTCCATCAGCCTACTTTGAAGACTTGAAATAGCTAAAGACATCCTAAAAAAGAAGAATGAAGTAGGAGGATTAACACTCCCCGATTTTAAAACTAATTATAGAGCCATAGTAGTCAAAACAGCATGGTACTGATGCAAAGACAGAAGTATTGATCAATGGAATTGAATAGAGAATGCAGAAATAGACTGCCAAATCTATGATAAACTGATCTTCGAAAAGGCCACCAAATCCACTGAACTGAGACAAAATAGTCTTTTCAATAAATGGGCATGGGAGAACTAGATATCATTAGCCTGAAGAATGAAAGAGGACCATTACCTTACACCCTATACAAAAATTAACTCAATTTGCATCAAACACCTAAACATAAGAACAAGTACCATATACCTCTTAGGAGAAAATGTGGGGAGACATCTTCAAGACTTAGTAATAAGTGGTAGCTTCCTAAACATCACACCTCAAGCACAAGCAACAAAAGAATAAATAGACAAATGGGAACTCTTCAAAAATCAAATGCTTTTGTGTCTCAAAAGACTGTCAAAAAGATGGAGAGAAAGCCAACTCAATGGGAGAAAATATTTAGAAATCACACAGTGGATAAAGGTTTGATATCCTATATACATAAGGAAATCTTACAGCTCAAAAACAAAAGAACAAGCAACCCAATTATAAAGTGGCCTAAAGATATGAATAGACATTTTTCTGAAGAGCAAATACAGGTGGCTAAGAAACACATGAAGAGATATTCATTCTCATTACCTATAAGGAAAACACAGATCAAGATTATGAGAAACCACTGCACATCTATGAGACTGGCTGCTAGTAAACAAGCAGGAAACTACAAATGGTGGAGAGAATGTGGAGAAATTGGGACACTTGTGTGCACTGCTGGTAGAAATGTATAATGATAGAGCTGCTATAGAAGACAGTTTGGTGGTTCTTCAGAAAGCTAAATACTGAGTTACCCTGTGACCTGGCAATACCACTAATCGGTATGCACCCAGAAGAGCTGAAAGCAGTGACACAGACAAAGATTTGCATACCATGCTAATTCACAGTAGCATTATTCACAATTGCTAAAAGATGGAAACAGTCCAAGTGCCCATCAACAGAAAAGTGGATTAACAAAATGTGGTATACACATACAATGAAATATTATGCAGCAGTAAAACAGAATGACAAGATGGATGAGGCTTGAGGACAGAATGCTGAGTGAGATAAGCCAGACACAAAGGGATAGACTGTATGATTCACCCTTATGACCATGGTAAAGGTAAAGTCAGAGGCTTATACAGAAAATAGGGGACCTAGAGATACACAGAAGCTTGAGATGGGTGAATAGTTTCCTAGTGAGGTTGAACTTAATTGTAATGGAATAGACAGAACTGAAGGCAGTTCACTAGTGGGTCTATAAGTAATATTTCCATATTGAAGGTGAACAGGATTGAAAGGAGTTGAATAAACTCATGTATTCTACCAATTAACACTACAAATATAAATAAGTTCTTACATGAACTGCTGCAATTGTATGAATCTTGTACAAAGAGTGTATAATGTTGAGGTATAAGGGAAAATCTACCATTACATGCTATGGACTATGTTTAGTACATATGTAGTCCTAATATATGTGTATATTAGGTCCTAATATATGTGTATATTAGTGCTGTACAACAGCAATATCAGGGGTACATGATGGGAGGATGAATAAAAGTTAGGGGGAGGTTTGGTAGGCATGTGTTTATTGGCTGTCAATCTCTTGGGAACAGTGAAATTATCTAAAATTGAGAGTGTTGATTGATTATTGACTTTGGACATTTTACCTGAGGTCCAGTAGTTGGAGGTGGCTAACAATTCACTGACCGAGAAGTAGATTGGTGATCAATGGTGTAAACATTTGGTTGCATACTGTGCTGCTACAAAAGAAACGAAGTTGTAAGGCATACAACAATGTGAATGAACCTGTGGGACATTTGATGAGGCAAAATAAGCCAGAAACAAAGGAGCAAATATTGTATGATCTCATTTAGAAAATACTTATAAGAAAACAGGGCACTAGATTGCAAGCTCTGTGCCAGTTTGAAAGGATGTATATACCCTAGAAAAGCCATGTTTTAATCCTGATCTCATTTTGTAAAGGCAACCTTTTCTTCTAATCCCTATTCAGTACTGTATGATTAAAACTGTAATTAGATCATCTCCCTGGAGATGTGATTTAAGGACTCTCATCTTAATGTGATCTTGATGTAATCTTGAGTAATCAAGAGTGGTTATTAAAACAGAGTAGGTGGAGTCATGTCTCCACCCATTCGGGTGGGTCTTGATTAGTTCATTGGAGTCCTATAAAAGAGGAACCATTTTGGAGAAAGGGAGATTCTGAGAGAGTAGAATGACATAGCTACAAGAAGCAGAGAGCCCACTAGCCAGCGACCTTTGGAAATGAAAAAGGAAAACACCTCCCGGGTTGCTTCATGAAACAGGAAGCCAGGAGAGAAAGCTAGCAGATGATGCTGTTTTCGCCATGTACCCTTCCAGCCAAGAGAGAACCCCTGACTGTGTTCACCATGTGCCATTTCACTTGAGAGAGAAATGCTGAACTTCATCAGCCTTTTTGAACCAAGGTGTCTTTCCCTAGATGCCTTTGATTGGACATTTCTGTAGACTTGCTTTAATTGGAACATTTTCTGAGCCTTAGAACTGTAAACCAGCAATTTATGAAATTCCCCTTTTTAAAAGCCATTCCATTTCTGGTATGTTGCATTCCGGCAGCTAGCAAACTAAAACAAGCTCTTATAGCAGTCACATTTAGTCTGGAGTGGTAATTGTTAACTCTGGATTTTGAGGAGCTATTTTATATATGTATAACCTGGTATTTAGGAGAGAATAATGAAGCTGAGTGGGTCAGGATTAAGGTAATTCAGAATACAGGGGTAAGGAAGACAATGCCTGTATTTTAGAATTTCACTTACTCTTTGAGACCAAAGGAAGAAAGTTTTTTTTATAAGAATCTAGGTTTTCTATAGCACATAATCTACTCAAACTGTCTGGGTAGATCATTTAAACAATTCAAACACAGCCCAGAATAAGAATAAGAGCCTTTAATCTTATATAGCTTAATGTAATGCCTGGATATATCCCAGAGTATATTAAGCAGATAATCAAAGAGTATTGACAAAGGCTCTTGAGGAACGGGAGAAAAAATATGGAAGTATTAAGCTTTACCACTAGGGAAACCCTGGATACTGTGTCAGACATTACAGACATCCAAATCTATTGGCCAAGCTTGATCTTGAGACTTGCTCTTGTGAGGCTTATGTAAGTAGCAGAGAAGCTTAGCCTACCTGTAGGTATACCTAACAGTTGCCTCTAGAGAACTTGTTTGTTGCTCAGATGTGGCCCCTCTCTCTCTAAGCCCAGCTCTGCAAATGAAACCATTGCCCTACCCCTTACTTGGGACATGACATCAAGAGGTGAAAATCTCCCTCGCAGTTTGTGAGATAACTCCCAGAAATGAGCCTGGCTCTGGCACCGTGGATCGACAATGCCTTCCTGAACAAAAGGGGGAAAAGAAGTATAGCAAATAAGGTATCAGTGGCTGAGAGAGTTCAAATAGAGTCAAGAGGTTACATTGGAGATCAATCTTATGCATGCTTCAATTAGACATTGCTGCCTATCATAACTTGCCAAACCCTAACCAAAACCATTCCTGCAATCCTAAAGAATACCTAGGGCATTATGTAAGTATCTGCAAAGGTTTCATACACTAGGGTAACTTTACAGAAACCTACAACCTCAAGATGGATCCCTGTACCAGATAAATCCTGAAATACAGAGGGACCAGTCTATCCAGAACATCAGCTAGATCCATTCCCCTATCCCATATTATTGACAGCCCCTTCCAAAGTGAAGTATTTAGGTTGGGCAGAGCCCAAATACCCCTAAAGAGTGGGAGAAAGATCAAAGAGGATGGTGGGTGTTCTAGTTTGCTAGCTGTCGGGATGCAATATACCAGAAATGGACTCGCTTTTAAAAGGAGGAATTTAGGGCGGCTGCCATGGCTCAGCAGGCAGAGCTCCGACCTGCCGTGCTGGAGGTCTGGAGTTTGATCCCTGGTGCCTCCTGCCCATATGCAAATTAAAAAAAAAAAAAGGAATTTAATAAGTTGCTGGTTTACAGTTCTAAGGCCAAGAAAATGTCCCAATTACAACAAGTCTATAAAATGTCCAATCTAAGGCGTCTAGGGAAAGATACCTTGGTTCAACAAGGCCAATGAAGTTCAGGGTTTCTCTCTCAAGGGGAAGGGCACTTGTTGAACACAGAGTTTCTCATCTGGAAGGGCACATGGTAAACATGGTCAGAGTTCCTCTCTCATCTGGAAGGGCACATAGTGAACACGGCATCATCTGTTAGCTTCTTCTCCTGACTTCCTGTTTCATGAAGCTCCCTGGGAGGCATTTTCCTTCTTCATCTCCAAAGGTCGCTGGCTGGTAGACTCTGCTTCTCATGGCTATGTCGTTCTGCTCTGCTCTCTCAGAATTTCCCCTTCTCCAAAATGGTTCCTCTTTTATAGGATTCCAGTAAACTAATGAAGACCCACCCAAATGGGTGGAGACACGCTTCCAGCTAATCCAGTTTAACAACCATTCTTGATTGAATCACATCTCCAGGGAGATGATCTAATTGCAGTTTCAAACATACAATACTGAATAGGATTAGAAGAAATGGCTGCCTTTACAAAATGGGATTAGGATTAAAACATGGCTTTTCTAGGGTACATATATCATTTCAAACCAGCACAGTGGGGTTATACAGAGAAGATAGAGTTTAACAAATGATTATCAGTGCTACATCATTATATTGATTTTTCTTTTAGTCTCCAATACCTTATAGCAGCTGGAAGTAAAAACATAAAATTTTGAAATTGTAATCCATACCAGACTCTGAATCTGTTTTACCAGTGGTTGTTGCAATGTGCTTTAGATTTATTTCATTTTGGTATATATGTTATTTTTCACAAAAAAAAAAAAAGAAAAGAAAAAAGAGAGAAGGAAAAGTAAAACAGAGACTATAGGATTTGACAAATGAGTATTACTACTGAATCATTATATTGATATTTCTTTTGGTCTCTAGTGTCTTGGAGCAGCTAGAAGAAAATATCATGAAACTGTACCCCATACCAAACTTTAAAATCTGTTCTATAATTACTTGTTAAAATGTACAAGTACTTGGATATTTTTTGCTTTTTTTCTGTATATGTTATATTTCACAATTAAAAAAGAAAAAGAAAGCACTGCAACAGAGATATATATATATAAGAACAGGTAAGTAATGTAAGCAGAGAGATTGAAACTTTAAGAAAGAATCAAAAAGAAGTGCTAGAAAGAAAACTACTGTAGGGAGGTATAGCAGTAGCTCAATGGCAGAATTCTTGCCTGCCATGCCAGACACCCAGGTTCAATTCCCAGAGCTTGCCCATGCCAAAACAAAAAGAAAAACAAAACTAGTGTTACAGAAATGGAAACTGCCTTTGGGCTTATCAGTAAACTAGACATGACCAAGAAAAGAATCATTGAGTGTGAACATATGTCAACAGAAGATTTCCAAACTGAAACACAAAGGAAAACAAGAAGAAAGTCAAACAGAATATTTAAGGACTATGGGACAGTTAAAGAAGGTGTAACATATGAAGAAAGGGAGAAGAAATATTTAAGGTAATAGTGGCTGCGAATTTTCCAAAATTAATGATAGACATTAAGAAGAATAAATACCAAAAATCTCTACCTATGTATATCGTTCAAACAAAGATAAAGAGAACATTTTTAATGAAGCCAAAGAAAATACCCACGTTATCCAAAGAGAAACAAGGATAAGAATTACATCAGGTTTCTTTTTAGAAACTATGCAAGCAGCAAGAAAGTGGAGTGAAATATATTTAAAGTATTGAAAGAAGAAATACATTAACCTAGAATTCTGTATCCAGTGAAGTTATCCTTCAAATCTGAAGTAGGAATAAAGTCTTTCTCAGAAAAACAAAAACTATGGAATTTATCATTGATAGACCTGTCTTGCAAGAAATGTCAAAAGAAGTTCTTCAGAGAGAAGGAAACAATTTTCATTCAGAGACTCAGATCTACATACATAAAGAAAGAGTGTTAAAGAATAAATGAAGGTAAAATAAGATCTTTTATTTTCTTATTCTTAATTAGTTTAATAGATAATTGTTCAAATAATAACAACAATGCATTAGGTGATTATCACTTAAGGACAAGTGAAATTAATGACAGCAGTGTTATAAAGGACAGAAGAAGGAACTGGGAATACGTGTACTACCCTTACAGTGTTATTTGAAAGTGAACTTAGATTACTTATAAATGTACATTGCAAGCTACAGGACAACCACTAAAAAAGATTTTAAAAATACATATAACTGATATGCTAAAAGAGAGAAAATGGCATCATATAAAATGTTCAGTTAAAAACAGAGAAGGCAGAAAAAGAGGAGAGATAAAACATAAATGCAAAGAATAGAAAACATTTACAAATATGGTAGATATTAATCTATATCAATCATCACTTTAAATGTAGATGCCTAAATATACCAGTTAAACGACTGACAGGATAAAAATTCAAAACCCAAGTATATGTTGTCTAAAAGAAATCCACTTTAATTATAAAGACACAGAGAAATTAAGAATAAAAATGGAGAAAGAAATACTATGGTAACATTAACCAAACTAAAGCTGGAGTAGCTATATTAATTTCAGACAAAGCAGATTTAAGAACAAGAAAATTATCAGAGTTAGAGAAGAACACTACAGAATGATAAGGGGGGGGTCAGTTTTCCAAGAAGACATTACAGTCTTTTTTTTTTAATGGGCAGACACCAGGAATCGAACCCAGGTGTCCGGTATGGCAGGCAAGAACTCTTCCTGCTAAGCCACCATGGCCTGCCCGACATTACGCTTCTTTAACGTGTATGTGCCTAACAACTGAGTATAAAAACATGTGAAGCAAAAACTGATAGAACTGCATGGAGAAATAGACAAAAACCACTGTAATATGTTGAAGATTTCAACACACTTCTGTCAGCAATTGACAGATCCAGCAGATAGAAAAGAATTAAGGATATAGTTGAACTGAACAACACCATCAGTCAAGTGCATCTAATTGACATTCCTAGAATACTTTATCCAACAGTAGCAAAATACACATTCTGTACCACAAACACACTAAAACAAATTTGAAAGAGTAGACATTATACAGAGTATGTTCTTAGATTAGATTACAATGGGATTAAACTAGAAATTAATAGCAGAAAGAGCTGGAAAATCCCAAAATATTTGTGATTAAACAATGCACTTTTATAGGACACATGGGTCAAAGAAGTAGTCTTAAGAGAAATTTAAAAATATTTTTAACTAAATGAAAATAAAATACAATTTAACATTAGTGGGATGCAGCAAAAGCAGTACTTAGAGGAAAATGTGTACCATTAAATGCAAATATTAGAAAAGGAAGACCTGAAATCAGTCATTGAAGCTTTCAGCTTAAGAATCTAGAGAAAGAGTAATATAAACCCAAAACAAGCAGAATAAAGAAAGAAAAATTAGGACAGAAATCAAAGAAATTGAAAACAGGTTATCAGCAGAGAAAAATCAACAAAACCAAAAGCTGGTTCTTTGAAAATCAGGGAAAAGTTTTATAAATGTAAGCACTTAAATATTTGAATACGAAGGTACATCATAGATCAGAATTACTGCAATAGTCAGCAAGGTACCATTGGTGTGTAGGAGGCAAGAGAGTATTGTGGCTACGAAGTACATTCAAGAAATACCTGATATGAACCGGAATTATCTCATCACCATTTGAATGCAAACCTGTCTTATTTTCCAGCATGCTATGCTAGCTCATTAAAAAAAAGTTAGTTCCCACAGAGTAGAGAAGATTGGTCAATATTTCTAGGATCTCTTCTTTCCTTGATAAATAGATAACATTTTCTTTCATACCACAAAAACTTCTAGGGCATCCATATCTTAGATTTGAATGAACTAATTTAGCTTCTTGACTGTTTTTCTTGTATATAGCCCTCCCCAGCACAGTTCATCCTACATAAACTTCTACAGATTCTCCTTACATCATTGCTTTTCTGATGCTGTTCAGGGCTCTTGTTTCTGATCTTACTTGGATTATTCTCCAATATTTAGGCCATTTTCTTTTCAATTATCCATGTATTCCAAATTTGTTTTCTGCTTTTTGCATATCTGTAACCACCAGCCATTGTGAATTAATCATGTCTGTCTCTGCTATAAATGTCCTTGAATTATTGTATTTGTTACTTGGTGTGCAGTGCTTGATGTACATGTCTTTCCTCTAAAAAAAGAAAGGGGCAGTTACTGTTGAATTCTCAGCAGGTGGCAGCAGGATGGCGAATAGATATGTGATAAATATTTATCGGATTTGAATTTTAGTACTTGTCCTGCCAAATATCTTTTTCTGAAATCTCTACCTACTTTTTATCTGTGCAGATTCTTTCCCTCTTTTGGAACCCATCTGTTCTAGGAAATCTTTCCCACCTTGCAGTTTCTATTAATTTCTGAACTCAACTATATTTATATGCTGAACAGCAGTGAGCTGTGAGGAATCTAGAGTGATAGTGTATATCTGACTTAAGTGTCCCAGAAATTATGTAATATGTAATTAGTATAGCAATAAAAAGTTACTAGTTGAGAGACTGGAAACAAGTATTTACTGAATACTTGCTTTAGTAAGTATTGGTAGGGCATCAAAGATGAATGTTTCCTTCAAAAAGCTTCAAGTGGGTATCATAAGGCATGTGTTTCTGGAGTTCACATTAGGCCAGTTGGGGAGCCCAAGTAAAGCCTTGTGGATTTGACAGCTGTTTGGTAAAATTTAAATACCATAAAGTAAGCATTCTTATTATTTCTCCTAATGTTGAGTGAAAAATGAAAGTTGAATTGAGTTATTGCTTATGAAAAATTTAAAAACCCACATCATTAATGTATACGTATGCTTTCTTATTTAATCTATTCCCTTGGTTTTTTGCCTAGAAATAATTTTTTTTGCATAGAAATCAATTTTTAAAGAAACATAACCAAGTATTATCATGCAATAAAATGAAAAAAAATACTCCCTAATATGTAAGGCTAATTTTGGATTATGTTTTTCCCAGTTGTCTTCAAATTATCTTTTTTTACCTTTGGGTTTGTTCAAATCAGGATCCCAGAAAGGTCCATACTGTGCATTTGGCTGAATATCTCTTCAGAAGTCTCTTTTGAGGAGTCATTTTGCTTTTAGCAGAAGTCTTTGATTTTACCTTTACTTTTAAATTTTTTGTAGGTTAGAACAGTCAGAGAGCCTTGAGGAAAACCAGCGCAATCTCCTTCAGATGACTGAAAAATTCTTCCATGCCATCATCAGTTCCTCCTCAGAGTTTCCCCCTCAGCTTCGAAGTGTTTGCCACTGTTTATATCAGGTATGCTTAAAATTAGAGATTATCATTTTAATGCAAAGCTAAATTAAGAAGAATGCTTCACCAAGGAGGGATTTAGCTGTTGATAGTGGGTGGCTGACTACCACATTGAGTCGAGTTTGACGAGTAATAATTAAGAATTGCTGTTGGAACTGGTTTTGAAAGAAACTTAAATATTGCTTAGGTGATAGTATGAAGTACTTTGAGAGGATACTTTTAAAATAGTTAATGTGACTTGCATTTGGATTAAGTTTAAAATATAGCAAGTCTCTTGAATATTATGGATGTGACTGAAATGTGATATGTTAACAGAATTTTTCTCTTTTGCCTAAATTAATTATGAGGTAGGTCAGCTCCTTGCTGTTTGCATTGTAAAATGCTTAGTCTGTATTTTTATTTCCTTATGAAGATATTAAAATGTGTTTTTATCAGGTTTTACAGAACTCATTGTTCTGTTATTTTTTGTGGGATGCTACTTAATATATTACATTGTCATTCAAACCAAAGTATTCGACTTTTCTAACCCTAGCCATGCAAGTTACCCTTCTAAGTTCAGATATCCACATTAATCCCCTCTTGTTGAGGAAATTCAGACTGTGTCCTTTTATGGCTTCCACTGTTTTTGAATTGTATGTGCATTTTTAGGATTTTAAATTCATTGCAAAGGAGGTTAACGTAAATTATCATTAGCTTGTATAAACTGTAATTCTAGAAGAAACATTTGTGGGTCTGGAGTTTGGGACAGGGTGGGTATAGGGAAAGAATTTTATGTATTTACCAAAACCCATGCCTTTGTTCTTTCTTTGCAGAGTCACCCCCCAGCCATTTGTTTTTAGCACAGGGCTTCAGTTGCTTAGAAACGCTAGCAGCGTCAGTGAAATCACCATTTTCAAAAGCTATTTCAGCCTGCTCTATGTGAATTTCCCCCCCATTGCTATTTATAAAGATGTATCTGATGTGTCTGTAAAAAAGCTTTTCACTGTATACATAGATGATAAAGCATACTTAGCTCTAAGTCTCTATTAATTTATTGCAACTTTTTCTGACATTTCAAAAAGCTCAGGAAAACTTAGGAGAGCCCCACAAATTTTTCAGCTTGTTAAATCTGAGGCTAGAGAGTCATTTAGTTATTTTATGAAATTTTAAAGCAGTGAACAATCTCTTAAGTTTGGGCGTTAGCCAGGCTTCTCCTTAAATCTAATTCAGTAATTTTTCTGCTTATATAAAACTGGGCAGTCACAAAATAGTACATATTTAGAATAGTATGGGTAAATTTCTTGGTTGACCTATAGAGGAAATTAGTTTCTAAAATATCAGTGGCTTTGACTTCAGCAGATTAAAAGTAAATTGGAGGTGTTGCTCGCCTTTCATGAGGGAGACCCAGGTTTGATTCCCTGACCATGCACCCCCCAAAAAAAGAGTAAATTGGAACTGACTCCCTGATAGAGGTAGATTTGGATAGAAATTCTTCATATGGTTGTTATTCTAAAAGAAAAATCCTTTTGTATCACCAGCAAACTTGTAGACCAATTTGAGACCATGATTCTGATAAGGTGATAGAAGCACAGGCTTAGTACTTAGTAAATACTTAGAAAATATATAATAAAGGAATGAATTTCCCAATGCCTCCTACCCAAACCCAAGCTAGTAAACAAGATTCTCGACACCTTTTGAGGTTGGGAACGGAGGGAAATAGTGAAAACAATTTAGAAAATAGATCCAAGTGATAATTGGTGGCTTATTAAACACGGTGTATTGTACTTTTTGAAACGCACCATAATAAAATATCTCAATAACAGACCTGAACTAGCATATCAAAATTTCACATAAAATTATTTTCTGTAGGAACATTATTGAAGTGTTGTTCAGTGAATTGTTTTAAACTGTTGGGTAACCTTAACATTGTTAGACTGTAGAGTATGGAGGAAGGTATCCTGTGTTGGTATTCATAAATAAGGTTAGTTTTTTAACAAGTAATTCTCTAACAGGGAATTTCACGTCCACTAATTTAAAGAGAAAGATAGAAACAAACAAATTTTGATCTCAAAATATTCTTGAGTTTCCCTCCAAACGTATTTTTGTCTTTGGTTTGCTTTTTTATTTTTATTCATCTTTCCTCCTCTGGCTTTTTCTTGTCTTTTTGACTTTGGCCGTGACATAATGGTCAATACCTTTTAACTTTTATGTTTTGCTGGGAGGGACAGTAGTAGATTGTTGTTTTCTTTTTCTAGTAAACATGGCTCCTGCTTTGGGACCCACTGGGGAAATTTTGAAAGCTAAGTGAGTATATCGCTAGCTAATCTTTTCTCTGAGCTTCAGCTCTTTTTCTTGAGTTCATATTTTGACTATTAAGCCTTTTTAAATCATGCCTTCATTAGCGCTGTTATTTTATATATCTTCCCTACTTAGTGGACTTTTGGTTAAAATTATATAGAAATGGCCAACTGTGTAGACGTTAATCTTATAATTAAGCCATTTTTGCATGCATTTTTCTCCATTTTCCTCCTGACAGTTTTTTCGAGTAATGGAAAAATAATTCCTAGAGTGGAGATTCTCTTAAGTTATGGTGAGAATATTCTGAGAAAAGGAGCTGAATATTAAGATTTAAATAAATGCCATTCTTTTCCCAAGTAACTTTGCTTCCCCAAACAGAAGTAGTTTACAGAGATTTTTTTTAAGACTGCAAAGGTTGATTGCATGTTTTAATTGAAAAAAAAATTATAAAACTACATTTTGTGATGTATTTGGTTACCAGTATGTAGTCTAAAGTTAGAACCATATGCAAATACAGTTCTGTGAGGTAAGAACATCTTGAGATAAGAAACTCCATGAGATAAAAAACTGTCTTTTTTATTTACTACTGTGTCACAATACCTAGAAAAGAATTTGGCATGTATGTGCACAATAACTACTTTGGATGGTTGGATGGATGGATATCAAACTAACTTTAAGCCCAAATTATTATGGGTTATGGTGTTGAATGCTCAGAATTCCTAGAATTAAGATGCCATGCATCGGTGGATTAAAGAGTTTTAATTTGTTTTAAGATATATTTTAAAAGTAATTGTTCTGTCTAGTCTAGTCTTCAGGAGTCTTTTAATTTTAAAATAATTCTTCAACCTAGTAGGAGCTCTGAGAGATGAAACCAGTATGGGGAAGGGGGGTTATTTTGAAACAGTCCGATAAATGATTAAACTGTAATATATGAATAGTTGTAAGCAAGCTTACAATTGTATTCTATCATTTTCTTGGTTTCTTCACTTTAATATTAATTAATGCTTATTTCTAATTGAGCTGATAACATTCTTCTGCCAAATGTTGTGGAGGTTTTAACCTCTGATTAGAACCATTTTTCAGGAAGTAGCCTGCAAAGTTTGAAAAATATGTGAAATTTTAAAAATAATCATTCTTAAGAGAGAGACACTTTTAATTCGAAATCTCTAATTAAATTTTTCTAATATATTGTAGTTATTTAATCTTTAAATTTTTTTAGTCAATACCATCTTAATTCAAGGCCAGAAATTGGAAAAGAATTTTAAGTCAATTGAAGGATACACAGAGAAGTATTTTACATATAAAAAAAATGATCTAGATTCATCGAAGTGTTTTAGTGTTTGATCTACTTGTAATGATATATAAAATTTTATTAAAAGCTAGGAATTAACTAAAATGTAAATGTTTAATATCCTCAAATCCACTTGGTGAGAGCTTTTCTGTGATTTTTAGCCAGAAATAGTAGATATGATTGAGTCTCAACATTTCTTGCCATTTATTTAGTGCTTTGGCTTAATTGTTATAAAAATTAAAATCCAGAATTAAAATTCATCCCTCAAAATCCAGTTGATTTCTAATTTTTTGTTGATTCCATTTGTGTTACATTTTATTGTATAATTTTATGTACAAGCCAACATTGTTTTTGTTGCTGTATGTAGTTGGTGCTGTGACTTGTTTGTGCTCATCTCTGTTCTGTAGGCAACTTGCCACTCCCTACTGAATAAAGCTACAGTAAAAGAAAAAAAGGAAAACAAAAAATCAGTAAGTTTGGAGAACTTTTTATTAGCTGTTTCTTTCAAAGCAAGACAAAAATCTTTTGCTATTTGTTAAAAACATCTTCACTTCAGCCTATTTGACCTTCACTGTAAAATCATTCTACTAATTCTGGCACAAAATAGCTTTCATTTCAATTAACCCTGGAATTACGTTACATTGAAACATTCTCTGTGTTCCTTTGGTTTGATTTATTCCAAAGGCATTTTGGGGACATTTGTTGTTTTTAATATCCCTGGTCTAGTTTATTATTGGTAATACTTAAATTATAAATGAATGCAAAGGAAACTTAATTTCAAGTCCTTAGGAAATGCTGATTTCATTTTTGCTTCTTATTTGCAGATAATGTGAGTGGTTTCTTTTCATAGAAGTGCAAGTTTTTTCTTTAATGTTCAAAGTATACAGAGGAAAAGTGTCACTTCCTAAATCTTACCTAAAGGTTGCTGAATTTTATTTTTTACCCCTTATATTTTTATCTAGATTGTCATGCAGAATTTAGCTATTCATGCTTACATTATAGAATTTCTAATGATAAAACTACCTTACCTTTAAAAAAATTAGTATTAAATTATTAGAGTTGAGAACATAGTATTTTGAAATAAAGGAAAACTCAGTGAGTCTGTTTTGTAGAAAAGCACTTCATTTTGCCAGCATGATACAAATATACTGCCTATTTGTATGAACATGCCCTAATTTAAAATATTACAATGTAATTATTTTCTTCCTGAATGAAATTGGTCCAAAATATAACCTGCATTCATTTTAAATTTGTTATTATCTGTCAGTATGATTTATCCTTATTAGGCTGAGCACTTTATTTGTTCATATAATCCAAGTGATCTTAAAGAAGGGTGTAAAGAAAACCTTTAGGATTCAGGTAGGTAATTTTCCTTAAAAAGTTTTAGTTTTAGTTTAGGATACAGTGTTCATCTTATTTCAGTTTTTATTCCTTGGTCTTAGTTTTACATTTAATAATTTTGTTTTAGATCCAGAACAAAATTAAAAATTATGTATACTCACTAAAAAGTCTTAGTACACTTTTATTATGTCCTTTCACAATTTTCTTTTTTGATTGTGTTAAGTAAATTTGGTTCAGCGATGACCAAATGGGTTGGATTGGATGGCCTTCTTGCTTGACAAAAACATTTCTTGCTAATGCTTCAACCTTCTGATTCTCAGCATATGTGGATTTAACATAATATACACAATCACTATTGAAATTAATTTACTGTTTCTAACACTTTTGTTCAGTGTTATACTAATGTCATTGTGTAGTGTATCATATAAATTAAAGTTTAACCTTTTTGTATTTCTCTTGAGCATGTTTTCTAGCCTCTGTAACATTGCTTTATTTATTCAGATTTTGTCTAAAATTGTTCCTTGAAATGTTTTTTCTACTAGAGTTATTTTTAGAATTTTTTTTCAAGTTTCTGAGTAACACTGAGTTTTGGAATGTATTTCTCAGTACAGGTTAACATGAGGGTCTTAAGGAAACATGGAGAATCTAATTGGTAATTTGAGACATTTTAAATATGTTCCGAAGTAAGAAGACATATGGTCATTATAAATTTAAAATGTCATTTTGGGGAGTTGTTTGCCTTAATGATCTTTTCTTTGAAAAGCAAGCTACTCTATTTTTTGAACATATGTTATCGTGGATTGAAATAAAGAAAATATGTAAAGAAGTTTCTGGCTTCTGGCATATAGCTATATTAGAGATAATTCTGCTTATTATACTCAAACACATAGAGTTGATTTCCTTTGAAAATTTAATTGTCCATCTAAGGGAGAATTTGCAGTAAGTAATTGCATGTATGGGTAGTGATCCCATTTCTAATGTACAGTTTCTAACTATATTAGTTTGCATCATATAGCTCACTTTATACTGAGGGAATAAAGTGGCGTTTGGCTGGTTTCAAAACACCACCTGACCCAACTTTGATATTTTATGCAGAGTATCTTTTGGATCCAAATTAGATTTTTATGAATTTTTTTTTTAAATGAGTATATGTATGCTTGTGAGATAAAATTACATTGACAGGGCGGGAAACTATGGCTCAGTGGCAGAGTTCTTGCCTGCCATGCTGGAGAGAGACCCGGGTTCAATTCCCAGAGCCTGCCCATGCCACCAAAAAAAAAAAAAAAAAAAAGACATTAATTAGTGATAAAAGAAAATAATATTTTATAATTTAATATCTTCATAAAACTTGTTATGCAGCATTTTTATTAATACTGACTACTGATATTACCTAGCATCAGTAAAGTTACATAATTATAGGATATATGAAGCAATGTGTATTCCTCAGGTCTGTACATTGTGGGTTTTGACATGATTCATTTTTGAAAACGTGAAAGATTGTTACGGTGTATCACTTTTCGTAAATTTTATAATATTGTCCTTTTGAGGAATAATTCACTGTGATTTTCTTTAATTCTGAGGCTAAGCAGTGCTAAATATAAATTAGGTACAAATATGAGTTGTACTTTAAAAATTTTTTACATTCGAGAAAAGCAGTAATTAACTTTCAAACATATATTTTAAAAGAGCTCCCCTTGTGCATACAAGTTGATTTTTGAGATACCTTCGTAGCAGGTTAGTATTTTATAAATTAACTCATTCTTTGAAAACCAAAATGTGAATTTTAGCTTTTTAGAAGCAATTTCATGATTTTAATGGGTTAAATGCAATACATGCTAATTCTTTTAAAACAACCTATTTAAATGAAATATAAAGCAGTTTTTTAAATCCTCTCCTCTCTTGCTAACTCATTCCTTAAAAGCTTTAAAATCTTGTAGATATGTTGTGGTTTTTTTTCTGTTTTGAGATGAAAACTTGGTTGTTCTAAAGAACCAGTCTTTAGTAGTGGGGTCTATGAACATTCTGAAGCTATATTGAGGATTTTTTCTGTAAGTGCATAAGTTCATTTTTCTAATTTTTAAAATCAGATTTTCAAATGGGTTACTAGTTCCCAAAGGGTTAAATACTCTGTTCTTGAATAGTTAAAAGCACTTGAATTTTCTTCTCAACTCCATTTCTAAATATACATTTCAGCTTAAAATAACTCTGAAACAGTATTTAGGTTTTAAAGCTATTCTACCAAAGCTACTATATTTTATTTTCTGCACTACTTTCTCCTTATTTAAGTAAAAAGTTATTCTGCATGCAGTAAGCACCTAAAGTACAAACAAAACTTCCTGACCCATATGTAAATGCAGGTAAAAATATATTAGTTATACCTCACCTCTGTTACCAACCCTTACGAAGATTTTCTTTGGCTTAAAAAATTATTCTTTAAAGTCTTCTCTTCACTAATTCCATATTAAAGATGATAAAAAATTATTTTGGTATTTTAGGCAGTGTGTAAGTACGCATTTGTACTGTGAACCAGATGAAGCATTAAATGGAGTGGAATGATATGAAACAATTCTTATTCATTCCAGAGTTAGTCTGGAATCAGTAAGCCTTGAGAATTCAGGATAAGAAATACTACTTGAGGCATTGTGAAGAAAAATAGTGTTACGTGAGATTCTACACATAAGTCCTATTTTCTCATTTTCCCCCAATATACCTGAAATTCAGATTTATCCCTAGAATTGCAGGATTTTGAGTGGAATGCTGTAACTGCTGTTGTAGTCATGTTACCTTAAACAGCAAGTAAGCATACTGAATGAGAACAGATATGGAGAGTAAAATGTTACCTAAGTGTTCTTTAAATTTGATGTATGTTTATGGAGGCTATAAAAAATATAAATTCTAGAATAATAGTTTCATGTTAACTTTACTTAAAACAGGGAGCTCTGAAAAAATAGGAACTGACCCAGTTTTATAAGGATTTTCCTAATCAAATCTGCCTATTACTTTGCCTTCAGAGTATAATGTTTTATAAAAAGAAAATTAATCTTTTTTTTAAAATACTGGTTTACATTGCTTTTCAGTGTGGGCGACCATTTCTTGAATCTTTAACTTTATATGATAGAAATATAAATTGAGATAGACATAAGTTTTATCTCTTCTGCTGGTGGGATCCTTTTTTTCTTTTAGGTCCCCAAGAATTCCCCTTCTTCTCTGGTTTAAATAATAGGTAGATCCTTATATTAAAAAGCATGCTGGTGAAGAAAAGGAACTGGCAATATTACTTGTAAGTAACTTTTTTCTCTCAATGGAAAACTAAGAAAACTGAATTTTGTTTTGTGTATGGTAAGCATTTTGCTAAGCAAATACAGTTGTACCTGGTACATGACAAAATGTAAATATTTATTGTTAGGTATAGGTGGTTTCAGGGGTGTACTGTTGAAAACTTAGCTGCGCCTTATAAGGGTTGACTACACTCTCTTGTCTCATAATCTTCATAAAATTTGAAAATGTTTGTGTGAACATATGATCTGCTTTTGTTGCTAATCAAACCTGCAGTATAAACAAGGAGAATGAAATTAAGATCTTTCTTTAGATCTTTTCTATCCAACCCATCCATTAGGGTTCTCTTTCCTTCTTTCCTTCATTGTGCTTTAAAGTGATGTAGAACTAGAATTGAGGAAAAACTTTATTTATTGATGTTTTGGGGGTAGGGAAAAATAAAAATGCCATTCTTGCAGATTGGTCGATTGAGAGTTTCTGTGCCAAATTTGACCTTTGAGTATTTTCTTCCTATTTCCTTGTTTTAATTTAAACTATATACTCAATTCTCAACTCCTTATTTTTAGGTGGTTAGCCAGCGTTTTCCTCAGAACAGCATCGGTGCAGTAGGAAGTGCCATGTTCCTCAGATTTATCAATCCTGCCATTGTCTCACCGTATGAAGCAGGGATTTTAGATAAAAAGCCACCACCTAGAATCGAAAGGGGCTTGAAGTTAATGTCAAAGGTGAAGAATTATTTTGATAATCCAGCTATCTTAAATTTCCCTTCCAACTAAATTTTAGTTTTTCATATTTGAAGTGCTTCCTTTTGTTCATGGTTTTGAGTTATATGATTTTGTTTTATTTTGTTTGTTTTTGTTACAAAGGAATTCATTGGGTTGATAACTGATGGCCCTCAATATCCTGGGAAAATCTTTTTAACAAATGTCTTGTCTTCTGAAGATAGTTTTTAATATGGTTTCCTGGAAATTCTGAACTGGTGATTGAAATGTACAGTATAATTTTTTTATTGAAAAAGGCGTTTAAATTTTTAAATATATATATCCATCTACATGTAAATATGTATGTGTTTATCTGATAATTATATTTGTATGTTTGGGAAAGAATAAAAACATCTAATTAATAAAATTTCTATATTTATGTGAATGAGAGCATTAATATTATTTAAAGAATATATATGTGTGGACTTAAATAAATAATCTGATTCTTTATAACCCCATTTTATTGTTCAGATACTTCAGAGTATTGCGAATCACGTTCTCTTCACAAAAGAAGAACATATGCGACCTTTTAATGATTTTGTGAAAAGCAACTTTGATGCAGCACGAAGGTAAGCAGCCTGCCACTTAGTCCATTGCTCTGTTTGAATAAAATATTTTCAGTTTCACTTAAGTTCATGTACCTAGGCTACATAAAGCATTGGTGTACTTTTTTGTTTTTTTCTTCTCCTTCCCTCTATGCATCAAAAACATAGTTTGCCTTACCTTATTTTACTTTAAAAAATAGTGATGAAACAAATCCATATTCTTTATAATTTAGTAGTGATTTCCCTTTTATGTTATTTGAAAACCAGGAATTATTTTTGACATATCTACTAAAATGAAGTCTTTTTGATTGCTATAATATTAGGGACTGGAAGAAGGGAAAGGATTCCTTCTAGAAAACCTAAAGCCAAAATGGTACAGGTAATGGATAATAGTGTATATTCAGAATTTTTTTGATGTTGGAGTATTTTTGATACTGTCCTTCAATTTGAAAGTGTATCTGACTTTAAAGTTATACTTGAAATGAAGTATTGTAAACTTATAAGATTTTGTTGATGAGTAACTAGAAACTATTGAAGTTTTATGATTTTAAAAATCTCAAGTTCTGCTAAGTTTCCAAAATTAACTAGTTGCTTCACTTTATCTCTTTGAGTTGGTTTTTCTGAAAACTAGGGATAATACTATGTTTGCCTGTCTTGGAGTTGTTTTTAGAGAAACGTGAGATAATTCACAAGAAATGGAATATCATTGGTTTTACTCAGTCTAAGCTAGGCTTATATAACTCTCTCTTCCAATTTATTATCATTGTATCTACTTCTTTCTGTCAGGAAAATTGGAGTTTAAAAGATATATTGTTGGGTGCACGGGTGATTCAGTGGTAGAATGCTCACCTTCCATGTGGGAGACCCAGGTTCAATTCCTGGACCATGCACCCCCCCTCACCCCCCAAAAATAACAACTTAATTGTTACAAAAAAGTTAAAACAAGCTATTTTGTTGGATTGCAAGCCATATTGGAGTGAAAAGTGAATGTCAGCAAGGATTCATATTATAGCAGATTGTCCATGGAAAGTTAAGAAAACAAAGGTTCTGATCCTGGCTCTGACCTAACAGACTGTGTAACTTTGGGGAGACATTTTATCTGGTCCAGGCCTCCATTTCTTTATTTATAAGGTACTAGTTTCTCTCCAAAGTTTCATCCATCTGTATACTATTTTTCTATGACTTTAAAGCCTACTCTGAAACCTAAAACAGGGGTGAAAGATTGGAAGGCAACTTTCTCCTTGTCCCTTCTTGTGTTGTTTAATGTAGTCACATAGGGTGAACAAGCTCTCCATATAACTAATCTCTGCTACTTCACAAAGTTACTTTGTGTAAATTTAATTCAAGCGTAGAGTATATCTAGTTTTGAAAATTCTAATGACTTTTGAATTTTTGAAGGTTTTTCCTTGATATAGCATCTGATTGCCCTACAAGTGATGCAGTAAATCATAGTCTTTCCTTCATCAGTGATGGCAATGTGCTTGCCTTACATCGTCTGCTCTGGAACAATCAAGAGAAAATTGGCCAGTATCTTTCTAGCAACAGGTGAGATTTTCCAGTCATGGCATTATTGAACACTTTCAGTTTAAAATTATATTAGTAAAATTATTGGTCACGAATAGTGCTTTTTACTTTGTATACAAACCATAAGAATTATGCTTTGGAAAGATAAATGTGGATTCCTTTTTATTATGAGTGAGGTTTTTCTTGTTGTTTTGTTTTCTACTTTTTTTTTAAACTTTTTTTGTTGTGTAATATAACACATATACAAAGCAAAGAAATAAAAAAGCAATAGTTTTCAAAGCACTCTTCAAAAAGTGGTTACAGGATAGATCCTAAAGTTCATCATGGGCTACCATACGATCCTCTCATATTTTTCCTTCTAGCTGCTCCAAAATATAAGAGGCTAGAGGACTTACATACTTTCTTATCATCACAATCGACTTTTTTTCCTTCTTTTTTTTGTGAACAATAACATATATGCAAAAAAAGCTATAAATTTCCAAGCGCAGCACCACAATTAGTTGTAGAACATATTTCAAACCTTGACATGGGTTACAATTGCACAATTTTAGGTTTTTACTTCTAGCTGCTCTAAAATACTGGAGACTAAGAGAAATATCAATTTAATGATTCAGCATTCATATTTATTTGTTAAGTCCTATCTTCTCTGTATAATTCCACCATCATCTTTTATCTTTCCATACCTCTCATTGGGGTTGTTTGGACTATGGCAGTTCTAAGTTTTTGATATTGGAAGGATCTGTCATTGATATGGGATAGGGAGAATGAAACTGTCTGATGTTCTGGAGAGTCTGGACTAGGTGTCAGGACTTATCTGAACCAGGGATCCATTTGGAGGTCGTAGGTTTCTGGCAGGTTACTCTAGTGCCTGGAACCCTGGAGGAATCTTATAAATTGCCCTAGGTGTTCTTTAGGATTGGCTGGAATGGTCCTGTTTGGGGGTTGGCAGGTTATGATACATAGCAAAGTCTACCTGAAGACTTTGCATGGAGACTTTCAGCCCTGGATGTCATGTCCATGTAGGGGGGAGGGCAATGATTTCACTTGCAGAGCTGGGCTTAGAGAGAGTGAGGCCATATCTGAGCAACAACAGAGGTCCTCCAGAACTAACTCTTAGGCATGCCTATAGGAATCTAAGCTTCTATGTGACCTGCGTGAGCTTCACAAGAGTAAGCCACGTGATCAGGGACATGGCCTATTGATTTGGGTGCCCCTAAGGTTTGATATAATATCAGTGGATTCCCTGATAGTAAGGTTTAATAGTTGCATAGTCTTTCTCCCCTCCCTCAGGGGACTTTGCCAATATTTTTGATTATCTGGTTAAGATACTCTAGGATGTTTCCAGGCATTTTGATAGCCTGTACAGGATTAAAGGACCTCTTTCTCATTCTGTGCTCTCTGTGTTTCAGTTGTTCAAATGAGTTATACAGATAGGTTGAATTAGATTATGCACTATAGAAAATTTCAGTTCCAGATCAAATAAACCTTTCTTCCATTGGTTTCAAAGAGTATGTGTGGTTCTAAAATATAGATACTGTCTTCCTTACCCCTATATTCTGAATTACTTTAACCCCAATCTGTTTGGCTTCATTCTTATCTGTAAATATCAGGTTATACATATAAAACAGCCTCTCAAAATCCAGAAATAATAATCACCACTCCAGACTTAATGTGTCTGCTCTAAAAGCTTACAGTCTAGGCCCCTGTTTTCTTATAAGCATTTCTAAAGGTGACCAAACCATCGTTTTTTTGTTTCTGACTTATTTTGCCTCACCAAATGTCCCACATTCACAGCATCGCATGCCTCATGACTTTGTTCCTTTTTGTAGCTGCACAACCTTAGTTCGTAAGTATACACCATCAATCTACTTCTCCATCAGTGCATCCTTCAGTCAGCTGCATTCATCAGGCATCATATAGAGCACCCAAAGTCCACAGTCCATCAACATTCTCAATTTTAGATAATTTCATTGTTCCCAAGAGACAGAAAACCACTAAACATACCCTCACCAAATAGGAAATCTAAACCTCCTCTTAATTCTTGTCCCTCACCCCATTATTTACCGCTCCTGTTGCTGTGGTAGTGCTGATGGTTTCCTTTTGATCTGCAATAGCAGTTTTCCCCCTGTACTCTGACTTAAACACTTCTTATACAAGAATCATATCTTTACTTCCGGGTCACGATGGCAGCTTAACAACGTGCACATTTTAGTTCGTCCTCCAGAACAACTACTAAATAACCAGAAACAGTACAGAACAGCTCCTGGGGCCACGTCAGTGACCAGACACACAGTGTACCCCAGTCTGGACCAGCTGGACCGGCTGCGAGCCCCCCCCCAGAACCATGAGTTCCCAAAGCTACGGCGGCCAGCGCCCCTCCCCCACAGGCCACTTCCCAGAGGGGAAAGGAAAGGACTTTACCAGCAGCAGGGACTGGGCACAATTAACTGCCCCAGGCATAGGCAGAAGTGAGCTCTTTGGGGGGCTTGTCTGGAGCCTCTGCCTTCCCCAGGGCAGGGGTGAAGCCCAACTCAGGTGGAATCCCTCCCTCAAGGAATT
>PVIY010038344.1:0-23136 GCA_004026745.1 Myrmecophaga tridactyla | reverse complement strand
TTTTGTCTTTTGGATTTTATATGTCATATCTTATTTTTTTTTCCTTTTACCCATACTAATAAACTTCATTTTGACACTCTTCTCCAAACCTCTCTGCTGTCCTTTTCCTATCTGCCTGTAGTGCCCTCTTTAGTATTTCTTGTAGAGCAAGTTTCCTGTTCAAAAACTGTCTCAGTATCTGTTTGTCTGAAAATATTTTAAACTCTCTCTCATTTTTGAAGGACAATTTTGTCGGATATAGAATTCTTGGTTGGCAATTTTTCTCTTTCAGTATCTTAAATATATTATACCACTGCCTTCTTGGCTCCATGATTTCTGCTGAGAAATCCACACATAATCGTATTGAGCTTTCCTTGTATGTGATGGATTACTTTTCTCTTTCTGCTTTCAGAATTCTTTCTTTGTCTTTGACATTTGACAATCTGATTAGTAAGTGTTTTGGAGTAGGTCTATTTAGATTTATTCTATCTGGAGTATGCTGCAATTCTCGGATCTACAATTTTATGTCTTTCATAAGAGTTGGAAAATTTTCAGTGATCATTTCCTTCATTATTTTTCCTGCCCTCTTTTACCTTCTCTTCTCCTTCTGGGAAACCCATAACATGTATATTTGTGTGCTTCATGTTGTCATTTGATTCCCTGACACCCTACTCATATTTTTTCATTCCCTCTCTGTTCTTTCGTGTGTAGATTTCAGATGTTCTGTCCTCTGGTCCATTAAGCCTTTATAGACATGCTATTGTACGTCTCCATTGCAATTTTTTTTTATGGTTGAAATTTATCTTTTCCTCTTTTTTTTTAAATTTTTTAAAAATTTTATTATTTTTAAATACCCCAAAACACATAACAAACGCAAACATTCCTATTTTGATCATTGTGTTCTACATATATATCAGTAATTCACAATATCATCACATAGTTGCATATTATCATCATGATCATTTCTTGGAACATTTGCATCTATTCAGAAAAAGAAATAAAAAGAAAACAGAAAAGAAAAATCATACATACCATACCCCTTACCCCTCCCTTTCATTGGTCACTAGCATTTCAAACTAAATTTATTTTAACATTTGTTCCCCCTATTATTTATTTTTATTCCATATGTTCTACTTGTCTGTTGACAAGGTAGATAAAAGGAGCATCAGACACAAGGTTTTCACAATCACACAGTCACACTGTGAAAACTATATCATTATTCAATCATCATCAAGAAACATGGCTACTGAAACACAGCTCAACACTTTCAGACAGTTCCCTCCAGCCTCTCCATTACATCTTGAATAACAAAGTGATATCTACTTAATGAGTAAGAACAACCTCCAGGATAACCTCTCAACTTTGTTTGGGATCTCTCAGTCATTGACACTGTCTCATTTCACTCTTCCCCCTTTTGGTCGAGAAGGTTTTCTCAATCCCTTGATGCTGAGTCTCAGCTCATTCTAGGGTTTTCTCAATCCCTTGATGCTGAGTCTCTGCTCATTCTAGGATCTCTGTCCCACGTTGCCAAGAAGGTCCACACCCCTGGGAGTCATGTCCCATGCAGACAGAGGGAGAGTGGTGAGTTTGCTCGTTGTGTTGGCTGGAGAGAGAGGCCACATCTGAGCAACAAAAGAGGCTCTCTTGGGGCTGACTCTTCGGCCTAATTTTAAGTAGGCTTGACCTATCCTTTGTGGGTTTAAGTTTCATATGAACAAACCCCAAGACTGGGGGCTCAGCCTATAGCTTTGGTTGTCCACAGTGCTTGTGAGAATTTCAAGAATTCAACTTGGGGAAGTTGAATTTTCCCCCGTTCTCACCATTCCCCAAAGGGGACTTTGCAAATACTTTTCCACTCACTGATCAAATCACTCTGGGATTCATCAGGGCATCACCTGGACAAACCAACAAAATCTCATGTCCTACCCAAGGTTCCACGTACTTATGGTGTTCAATTAAGCTGTCTACATAAGTTATATTAGGAAATGCACTAGTCAAAATATAAATTTTGTACCAAATAAACATTTTTTGCTTTAGTCTCACACATAAGTTGAAATTTTAAAATATTAATTACCATCTATTTTCAGCACCCTGCAGTAATGACATTCCTTTGTCCTTCCTCATGCAAAAACATTTTTAAAATTTGTACATTTAGTCACTATTATTATACACTCTAGGCATTCCTAGATTATATCATCTCAATCTTTATTGTCTATCATTCTTTCTGATTTCATTTATGCCCCCAGCCCTCCTCTGTCTATCATTCTCACATTTAGCTTCATTCAGTATTTTAACATAATTGTATTACAGTTAGGTAGTATTGTGCTGTCCATTTCAGAGTTTTTACAATCAGTCCCGTTGCACCATCTGTATCCCTTCAGCTCCAATTACCCGATATCTTACCCTATTTCTATCTCCTGATGGTCTCTGTTACCAAGGAAATATTCCAAGTTTATTCACTAATGTCAGTTCATATCAGTGAGACCATACAGTATTTGTCCTTTTGTTTCTGGCTAATCTCACTCAGCATAATGTCCTCAAGGTCCATCCATGTTGTTACATACTTCATAACTTTATTCTGTCTTACAGCTGCATAATATTCCATCGTATGTATATACCACAGCTTGTTTAGCCACTCGTCTGTTGATGGACATTTTGGCTGTTTCCATCTCTTTGCAATTGTAAATAATGCTGCTATAAACATTGGTGTGCAAGTGTTCATTTGTGTCCTTGCCCTTATGTCCTTTGAGTAGATACCTAGCAATGGTATTGCCGGGTCACATGGCAATTTTATATTCAGCTTTTTGAGGAACCGCCAAACTTCCTTCTACAGAGGTTGCACCATTTGACATTCACACCAACAGTGGATAAGTGTGTCCATTGCGATTTTCATCTTTTCTATTGTGCCTTTCATTCCCATAAGTTCTGCCATTTGCTTTTTTCAAGATTTTGAGTTCTTGGTGTGGTCACCCAGTGTCTTATTTATATCCTTCATCTCTTTTGCCATATTTTTCCTCACCTCACTGATTTGATTTAGAAGATTTATCTGAACATCTTTAATTAGATGTTTCAACTCCTGTATCACATTTGAAGTGTTAGTTAGTTCCTTTGACTGGGCCATATTGTCATGCTTTGTAGTATGACTCATGATTTTTTACTGATGTTTCTAGGCATTTGATTTCCTTGATTGGTTTTTTCTGGAGGTCATTTTCTCTTTTTTACCTAGAGTTTTTTTGTTGGTTGGCTTTGTTCTCTATCTGTTCTTTGACATTCAGTTCAACTTATTCTAGACCTCTAGCATAGCGTCTGCTTAACTAATTAAAATTTTTCAGTTCGTTTTTCTGGTTCTTACCCTGCCAGATAAGATAACCACAATCAGATTTTCGCAAAAAAGATAGGCCCAGGACTCAGGATGAGGGTGTAATCAGTACCAAGGTTCCCTGAGGATGAGACCCAGCAGGTTGCCAGTTTATCTTGTGAGGCCTCTTGATACTGTGTTTTTCCTATTCTGCCCAGCAGGTGGTGCTAGTCAGCCCAGAGTTCCCCACCAGCATAAAGTGTTGCAGTGCCTTTAATTCTCAGCAGACCTTGTCCCTGCCAAGTATTGGTTGAGACAGAGGCTGAGGCAGAAGGTGGGACTAAACTGTTTCTATTTTCCAGCCCCTGGGGTCTGAATTCTCTAAGAGAGAGCCACCACTTTTGCTGGGCCCTGCACCCTCTTTTCTTGGGGAAGTATACCCTTTAGGTAATTATCTCCTTCATCTGACTATTTACTTTGTCTCTCAGACATACCTTAACTCTGCCCTTGTCTGGGGCAGTGCTGAAACCTGAGATTACCTGCAGCTCTATTTAATGGGCTGCTACAAAGTAAAAACAGAACAAACAAATTTAAAAAAAAAGGGGGCTGGGTGGTAGAAATCCTTTTCAGAGCTGGATCCCAGCCCCCAAGATTTGTTAATCAAGAGCTGGAGTTGATACCTGTCTATGTGCCATCCCCCCACTTTTTTTTCCCTCTGATACCTGTCTATGGGCCATGCCTCCACCTTTTTTCCCTCTGTCTTGTCTCCTCTTTGCCTGCTTGCTCCAGGCTTATCTGTGCTCAGAGCTTGTATTCAGCAGTCCAAATTTGTTAATTAATTCCACAGTTGGAATTTGGTTGAGCTACCTTCCCTTGCTCCTAGTAGATACTGCTTTTTTTTCTCACTGGGAAGTAACCCCAAAACAGCCTGCTGTGTCAGTGCGGGGAGGGGTGCCAGCCTCCATGGCTTGGGAAATGTAGAGTTCTGTGCCCTTCCACCTATTCTGGACTGGTGTATGATGTGTGTCTAGTCACAGGAGTCCCCCCCAAACAGCTGTTCCAGACAGTTCCTGGCTATTTACTAGCTGCCCTGGAGGACAAATTAAATTCCACACCTCCTTACACCACCATCTTGCCCTGCCTCTGTGTTATTGATTTTTAATTTAATTTTACTTTGGTCAGAGAACATACTTTATATTATTTGGATCCTTTCTAATTTATTGAGACTTGTTTTATGGCCCAGAATGTGATCTATCTTTGTAAATGCTCTGTGTACACTTGAAAATCATTTATATTCTTCTGTTGTTGGGTGAAGTGCTCCATAAATGTCAATTACATAAAGTTTCTGGATAGCATTGTTCAAGGCTTCTATATACTTACTGATTTTCTGTCAACTTTTTCTATCAACTATTGAGATAGCGGTACAGAAACCTATGACTGAAACTGTGGATTTATCTATCTCTCCTTTTGGGTCTATCAGTTGTTGTTTCATCTATTTTAAAGCTCTATTGCTAGGTCCATAAATGTTTAGGATTATGTCTTTTGGATGAATTAGTTCCTTTGTCATCATGAAATGACTGTTTTTTTTTTTTTATCTTTGGTAATATTCTTTGTTCTTGAATCTACTTTGTCTGCTATTAATATAGCCACTCCTGTTACAGGTTTATTAGGTCACTTGAAATTGTCCCACAGCTCACTGATGCTGTGTTCTTTTGTGTATATGTGTGAGTCACACTTTTTTTCTGTCTGTGCTTCATTTAATTTTGGATTGTTTCTATTCCTGTCTTCTAATCTTTTCTTCTGCAGTGTCTAACGTGCTACTAATCCCATTCAGTGTATTCTTCATCCCTAGAAGTTCAATTCAGGTAACTTTTTTAAATTTTGATTTTTTTTTTTTGGTATGCTGTATGGTGGGGGTCACATTTCACTCTTTTTCCACGTGGCTGTCCCATTATTGCAGCAACAGTTGTTGATTTTTTTCTTTGGTGCGGGTGGCGGGGAGGAATATGGGTCAGTAATCAAACCCAGCTCTCCTGCATGGTAGGCAAGATTTTTACCACTGAACTACCCTTGCACCCCCATTAAGGTCATTTTTATATCTTACATTTCTTTCCTTAACATGCTTATGCTTTCCTCTATCTTCTCAAATATGTGAAATATAGTTATAATAATTAAAAAAAAAACAGTTTAAATGTTCTCTTCAGCTAATTCTATCACCTGTTCCCATTCCTAGATCAGTTTATATTGATTGCCTTTCTCCTTATCATGTGCTGTATTTTCCAGCTTCTTTGGTAATTTTTATTGGATATCAGACATTGTGACTTTACTTTGTTGGGTGAAGGATATTTTTGTATTTTCTACTAAAAAAAACTTGGGCTTTTTCCTGGGTTCCAGTTAAGTCACTTGGGAAGTTTTTTCCTTTTGATATTTGCATTTAAGCTTCATTAGGTGGATCATAGGTGCCTTTAGTCTAGGTGTAATTTTGATTAACCATTGAGGCAATATCCTGAGTACTTTACCAAATGCCCCACATATTTCAAGTCTTTTCCATTCTGGATATTGGGAGCATGAACTCTTCCTGGCCTCATGCCAGCTCTAGGGATTGTTCTGTTTGCTCCTTTCAAGAGACTGATACTCAGCTGCAGACTCCAGGGGAATTTTCTATTGATATCCATGGCGTGGACATCTCTCCTCTCTAGTACGCTGCCCTGTGAACTTCAGCCTCTTTGGTCTCCTCAAACTTCCAACATCACCTCCTTAACTCAAGTTAACAAACTGGTTCCTTTTGGGCTCCTCCTCCCCACATTGTGGCTGTAAGCTGACGCTGTCCCATATTCATTTGTTTCTCTTTCCCAGGGATCACTGTCCTGCACTGTCTATTGTTCAGTGTCTGAAAACTCTCCTTTCATATATTTTGTCTGTTTTTTAAAGTGTTTTAAGTAAGAGGGTAAATCTAGGCCCAGCTAGTCCTGCTTGGTCAGAAGTGGAAAAATTCCATTGAACTGAAATATAAAAAACAAAACTATTTATTCTTTCATGTACCTATATTTGTTTGTAAATGCTCAGAAAAATGCCTGGAAGGACACAGACCAAATCAAACTCTATGGCAGGGACTGGGAGTGGTATGGAAGTGGTCACGAAGGACTATCTTAATATTCTTTGAATTTGTAAGAGAATATACTTATGTATTACTTGTGTAATTAAAGGTAAATAAAATTTAAAAATCCAGAACCTTTCTATTTTTTCTATCGGCTTCAGGAATAAAGCAGTAATAACCACTTGTAAGAAAAGAAATAAGCATCCTTTGATTCCTTCTACCCATCCGTAACAAATTTCTGATTTGGGCTTCTGTAATTTGTGGCTTTAAATCCAGTTTTCTATCATTTAAATATTTTACACTGTGTCTTTGCTCCCAAAATGAATGTTCACATTAATATTTTATTTTGTAAAATTTACAATAATTATTTAGAATTAATATTTCTTTTTTACTTGTTCCAATGCTTAGTGGCATACATCACTTTCCAAAAAGAAAACTTCATTTGAATAATTTGCAGTCACAGTAAAAATTTCAAACAGTGTTGAGAAAGTAAAAGTTCTTTGATACCCAACCCCAGAAAAATCATTATTAACAGTTTGCTGTGGAGCCATCCAGATTTTATCTACATATTTGCTTCTTCATCAATTAAATTATAACATGCATAGTTTCAAATATGCCCTTTTCCATTTAATATAACATGGGCAACCTTCCATGTCACTTTATGTACAGCTATTACATATATTTGTACTCTCTATATATTTACTGTATGTAGTTTCTTGTCTTCATAGGCTTCCAAAGAAAAGTGAAGTATTATTTACAAACTTTCCTCATCTAGCCCTCTTTTTATTTTTTCCTGCCTCTCATCCAACCAGCTTCTTTTGCATTTAAATCTGCTGCTTTATCACTCACTTTATCCCATCCTTGCTTAAAAATTCAATTTATTGAACATAAAAATAAGCCTATTTACTCAACTCTTTGTTGAAATCCTTAAAATACTGATGGTAAGTTGTCTAGTATATTAGTCAGCTATTGCTGCAAAAATGCGGTATAACAAACTACTCCGAAAATCTGTAGTAAACAACAATAGGTATTTATTTTCATGCTCACAGATCTGCAGGTTTGCTGGGGTGCTTTCGCTTGGGCCTGCCATTTGACTACTGGGCTTTGCTCCATATCTCATTCCAGGCCCAGGGACACGTGGGCAGTGGCAGGCTTGGGCATGTCCTGCTCACCATGGAGGTTAAGGGTCCCTAAGGAGCAAGTGGAATCACTCTTAAGACGAAGGCTCAGAACTCACACTGTCATCTCTGCCCAGAATACCACTGGCCAGAGCTAGTTATTTGGCCAAGATCAAAATTAGCGGGGTGGAGAGTTTTATTACCTCACCCTTTATCATCTGTTTTAAAGAATTAATTTAAATGATATACCACAATACACCTATTAGAAAGGTTAAAGTAACAACAACAACAACAAACAACAACACACACACAAATAAAACTTGATGATACCAAATGCTGGTGAGGACCCAGAAACTGGAACTCTCATACATTCTTATTAAGAATGCAAAATGGTACAGCCCCTTTGGAAAACACCTTCTCAGGCTTTTATGTCATTATACATACACCTAAATACGCCTTGGTATTTACCCAAGAGAAATGAAAACTTAGGCTAAGTGAAAGAAGCCAGATTCAAAAGGCTACATACAGTATCATTCAATTTATTTAGCATTCTGGAAAGGAAAAAACAAACAAACTATAGGGATAGGGAACAAATGAGTTCATTTAAAAAAATGATTGAAAACAAAAGCTGGGACCTTTCTAAAAACGTCTTTTGTTTCTGTTAGTGACTTGCTTTCATTAGAAGGCTCTTCTCCTTAGTATAGAGTGATATGACCGCTATTTTACATTACAGTATATTTTATAGCCTGTATTGTTGGACTTTCCCCCTCTCTAGTTTTGGATGAAAAAACATTTTTTTAATCCAAATCTAATGTTTAACCACAATTACAGAAAGTGGATCATCCTTGGTTCTTCTTGATTTACCTGATTATAAACTTTCTGTCTGATTTCAAACAAGAAGATCAGTTTTCAATACCTGTTCTCCTGTCTGTCGTAGGTGGGCCTGGCCCAGCCAGCACCTGTGCTGGCTATGCTGGCCGGGGACAATGTCCAATGGGCATTACCTGCCAAGCCAGGTAAGCAGGTCAGACTAAGAGAAACCAGGTTTATGAGACAATATGTGGTACCTTTAGTGAGGCTTGAAAGAAAATTCTATCTGGGGAGAGAGGCCCCAGGACAGAGGAGACTCAGGCCTCCAGATTGCTAAACCAGGAGCAGCTGAGCCTGGAGAATAGCAGGGCATGAGGGAACAGGGTGGGAGGAGTTCACACAGGGCCATTCCATCCCCTGACCTTGCCCCAGAGAGAGGTCAAATCCGGGTGAAAGCAGAATTAGGGGTGTTATACAGGCTTGCCTGATTTTCTTCTTTAACGGAAACCCTCCTTACCCACCCCTACCAGCTCCAGCACAGGTCCCCAGCAGGCAGAGTGCACATTAATAATTAGCGAGCTCATGGCTAAAAAGGCTGCATAATTCTATACAGATGAGCTCCCCAAAGGAAGCTTCCATTTGGGCAGGTGTCCCCGGCTTCCTGCTGCTGTTCCTGAAATTATCTCTGGGCAATCAGTGACTTCCTTCCACCCCACAGTTTGCCCGGGGCATGTAGGGACCTGCTGGTCTCCTTGGGCTGACCTTTGGCTTGGGAGTTGCCGTGAGGCAGTAGGCAGCATCAGGAGGCAGCCAGGGCTAGAGCAGGGGCCCCCTGCACCCACCTCCAGACTACAAGGCTCCTCGCTCTTAGCTTCCTTCACTCCTGTTTTCTACTTAGTTTCCTGGCTCAAGCTTCCTGCTTGGCCTGTGCTAGCGTGTGATCTTGCTTTAGGCCCTTCTCCTCGGCCTCAGTTTCCCTTGTCAATCGTCTAGGGAAGTGATTGGTGCTGGGACAGGAAATAAAGATAGGGCGGTGGAGGTCCTGGACTGAGGGAGGGAGACGCACCATTTACCTCTGGGCCACGTCCAGTGGGAACGGCCGGAGATGAGCTGCTGGGTGGAAATGTCCACCAAGGGGCTTCACGAGTGGGTGCAGGGCCTGCTGACTGAAAGAGAAGCTGTACAGAGCTTCCTGCCCATAGTTCTCGAACCTTCAGTGGAGCCTTGTGAAACGCCACTGCTGGTCTCGGCTGCGCAGGGGGAAGGGGCGGCGGGGCACAGGGAAGAGCTGGGCCGCTGCTAATGCCCAAGGCCCCTCGGCAGGGTCAGCCTGCGCCCAAAGGGAAGAGGGGGCTGTGGCGGGTGGCTGTGGGCTCGGGGGAAGGTGGTGGGTGGGCGAGGTCCCAGACAACGTCCGACAGGCTGCATTTATAGCTGAGGCCATCCTGGCTACCAGGCTTAGTGGCCGCGGCCGCCTGCTGCGCGGGGGAAGAGGCTCCAGGGCGGTGCTCGGGAAGCCCGGAGGTGCGAGCGCCCCCTTCAGTCTGGGCAGGGAACGGCTTCCACAGGAGGTATCTTTTGAGCATCTCTTGGCGGGCGCATCAACCAGCATCCCCCTGGTACCGGAATCTTCCTCTGCTTCTCGCATTGTTCCTTTAGGACAAATTCCCGGCAACGGAATTTCTGTGCCAAAGCATAGAGCATCAGTAAAGATTCTTTTGGTTGTAGCGACAGAAACCCCCTCAAACTAGTTTATCAAAAGTAAACAAGTGTGGGTGGGGATTCTGCTGGCTGGCACAGAGTGGAAGAGTCTGGGGTATGGGCCTGACTTCCCTCTTGGTGGGATCCAGGCCTCGGCGTCACTGGGACGTGGGCTCTCTCGCTTCATCTCTCAGCTCAGCTTTCCTCTAGAATGACTTAGCTCCTAAAGAGGCTCTCTCCCTGCAGTAGTCCCACTATCTGCCCAAAAAGAGGATATGTCTCTCCTGTTTGGTCCACACCAGTCCTGAGCTGAATCTAATGGACCGGCTGGGGTTGTGTGCCCATCCCTGAGCCCATCCCTGAAGCTGGGAGGTGCAGTGCTGTGATCTGGTCCTAGGTCGTATCCCCCCAGCTGGAGCCTGCAGGTGAAGTATCCACCCAAAGTGCCAGGCTGAGACCCACGGAAGGACAGCTTCCCAAAGGGAGAACCTGGATCCTGTCTTCAAAAGGGGGAGGAGGTGTTTCAAAACAAATGCCATGGCTGTCCACCACTAGCAGGATCATTTCTAATTTTTTTTGGATATTTTATCTTAAGCAATCACCTAATGGCTATGGAGTGACCTGTTGGAGCAGAGGATCAAGGAAGGCTAGAAATCCTTGAGAGGATCATTTATTTCTTTGCTGTGCAGGGACTGAAAACAATGGCATGTCAGGAATTGCTAGGAGCCCTGGATAAAGCATGGACGCCATGGACTGGGCCCTGTTCTAGGCACTGGAAATTAAGCCTTTACTACCTCCTGCTCTGGGTGGGAGAGCACGCACACAGAGTTAACAGCCAGTTAGAACTCACAGGGAGCTCTGCAAGGGCAGAGGACAGGCCCTCACGCCAGCTGGGGGCAGGTGAGCCTGGCAGGACAGCCTGCCTGGATGTGAGCCCTGCTGTTGATGCTTGAAGGCTGATTGGGAATTGGCAAGGTAAAGCCAGGAGGTGGGCCCAGGAGGTGGGGTCTTCTAGGTAGTGGTAACAGCCCAGCTGGATCTCAGGTACAGGTGACCTGAGAAAGGATAGAGCATTTAGTAACTTCAGATGGACAAGTGCAGCTGGAGGGACCCCATGGGAATGGGCTTGGGTGGGGAGGAGGGGGAGAGGATGAGAGCTGGGGCCAAAGGGGTTGGTAAGGGAAGATGAAGGGGAGGGCCCCGCTCCGGCATTGGGAAGGGAGAAAGGAGTTTTGAGTGGTTTGCTTAGATGTGTGTGGTCCGAGGTAGGTGTGGCCATTCAGGTGTGAGCCTGGACTGAGGCAGGGGGAGGGACCTGGTGACCCATGGAAGGGCCACACCTATCTCCTCCTCCCCCTCCCTCCCCTCCTTCATCTTGTCCTCTCCTCTCTTTCTTTCCCTCTCTCCTTGGGCCCCTCCTTTTCTCTTCCCTCTCCTTCTTCTCTCCTTGAAGGAGGGGGAGCTGCCTTCCCAGAAATAGAAGTTTATGGGGAAGTTTATCCTTGGCACAAAAGACACCGCCTCACTCCAGAAAACCCTGGGTAAAATAAATCTAATTAAATCTGTTACTGTTCACAGAGACTAGTTTTGTGGGCAATTGACCTGTTTTATTTATTATGTAAACCATCATGAAACCCAAGCTCCATATTATTTATGCTAATGGAAGGGAATAGGTAATAAATCCCGTGTGAGGATGCGGGCATGCCAGATGGTGTTGGTGGCACTTTGATGGCTTGCGCTGGCAGAGCCAGAGCCTGACACTGCTCCCAACCCCGGGAGAAGGGATGGGAGGTGCCAGGAGGGGGTGGCATTCAGTCCTGGGGGCAGCCGCACTCTCAGCAAATTGTAAAGTGCTAATGAGAAGAGGGGGCTTCCTGGGTGGTTTCCCTCATCCACCTCCTTCCGCCTCTCAGAGGGAACTCCAATCTGTGTTACGTCCCTTGGGGGGGTGGGAATAAAATTAAGATAGTGCACCTTCCAAGTGCCACATCCTAGGGCAGGCACCGCTACCTATGTGGCCCCACTGGATCCACGGAGAAGGAGGTCTTTTTTTTTGTCCCATTCTATAGAGGAAAACACTGAAGGGAAGCGTCAGAGCTGGGGTTTGAACTAAGTGTGTTTAATTTGTAAGCCTCAGGTCTTTTCAGGGTGCCATGGCTAGTGGATAAGACGCATCCAAGAAGGAAGGGAGGGTGTGAGCGAAGAGGGGAGAGAAGAGAGAAGGGAAGAGGGAAGGACAAGAGAAGGGGGAAATCAGTGAGGGGCAAATGGGAAGAGGATTGGAAGAGGAGGGAGGGAGGAGGGGATAAAGGGAGAGAAAGAAGAGAAGGTAGGAAGGTGGGCGTGAGTAGAGGGGAAGGAGGAGAAGAGGGGAGAAAGGAAAAGAGGAAAAGGAGAGAAGTAGGGGCTCTTCTCTGTCCCTCTGAGAACAAGCTCCCCCTAGATCCTCAGAGGAGATGAAAATTTGACAATGACGTGAGGGCAAGTGTGGTGCAGGGATAGTTTATGTGTAGGTGGGAGCTGTTTCTAGTGGTGAGGGCAGCTGCCACTTAGAGAAATTGAAAAGCAGGAGCTTATTTATTACTGAAGGCTGAGAACATCATCTTTCCTTCAGAGAAAGGAAGAAAGAAACACAGTCCACAAGGCCATGGAGAAGAATCTGCGTTTACAGGAGCCTTGCAAGTAAGCCAAGTCGGCTACCAGCCTGCAGCTGCTCTTTCCCATCCTGGTCTAACCTCTGCAGGTGACACTAGGCAGGCACCAGTGCTCTTTTCTGTATGCCAGGTGCAAATTCTTGCTCGTCTTGGGCAGAGGGGGCCTAGAGAGAGGAATTTAATTCCAAAAGTGGTTTAATTTAAGTTCAAAGCAGATAAGGAACAGTAAGAGAAACGTATACAGGAATAAAATTAGACAGCAAGGGCATTGGGTCTACTGTGTGGTAGTGGAAAAGGTTTGAACTTGCTGTGTGAACTTGAGCAAGTTACTTAGCCTCTGTGATCCTCGGTGTTGCTGATATGTATTGAACAGGGTAAGGCATGTGCCAGCGGGGTGCTGGCCCAGAGGAGGTGCTCTCTCAGGTGGGGTTGCCAGGTAGGCATACTCTTGAGATGGACCCTTATGTTCAGGAAGTTTATTAGGGGAGGGGGGAGCCCTCAGATCAACATCTAGGGTGAGGGAGGGCAGCAGGATTGGGCAGAGGGAGTTGAATGGTGATGCAGTGACCACAAAGACCTCTGCCCATGGGCAGCTCTGGTGCTGAGATGGCCCTAAGTTGGGCGACAGATTGTCCTGGTTTGCTAGGGACAATGGAGTCTCCAGACGATAGGACTTTTGGTACTAAAACTGGAAAACTCCTAGGCATAGTAGGATTAAGTGGTCACCCCACTCTGCAGCGTTGTCCTGACTTGTGGCAAGGGAGATGGACCTTTCCATTCTCACTGGATGTGGGCTGCCTCCAGGGAGGGGATTTAACCCTCCTTGGGATTTAACCTGGAGTGAGGTGGCTGTCTTTGACTGAGACTGAGTTCCTGGAGAGGGACTCAGGTGTGAGCTGCCGTTGCCAATACCCAGACATTTGGGGAATGAGTGTTTGTTCCTGAAGGTGGGGTCCAAGGGGCGTACCACAGTGTCCACTCCAGTGGCTCAGTAAATGTGAATTCTCTCCCCACCACCCATGGTGCAGATCAGGCTAGTTAGAAAGAGAAGGTTTCCTAGACTGGTGCCATCTGCTGCCATCTTTTAAGGGCTCAGGGAGGTCTCCTCCAAAGCCTTGTCTTGGTTGGCAAGACCTTGCACCTCTGCAATGTACAGCCCCTCAGGGTCTGGGCCCCCTTAACAATTGGAACACCAACGTGGTACAGTGGAACCTACCAGATTCTTTAGCAGGAGATCTGCATTAGTCAGGGTTCTCTAGAGAAATAGAACAATAGGAGAGATCTGTAAATATGAGATTTATAAAGGTATTTCATGCAACCGTGGGAGTGGAAGACTCCAAAATCCAAAGGGTAGACTGTGAAGCTGGCAGCTCCAATGAAGGGTTTGGATGAATTCCATGAGAATTCTTCACTGGCTGAAGACGTAGTGAAAGAGTCTCTCTTCTTCCTTAAAGGGCTTCAACTCATTGGATTATTTTGTTGTGGGAGACATGCCTTATTTGATGGCAGATGTCATCAGCCACAGATGCAATCAGCTGACTGATGATTTAATACACCAGCCTTCCAGGTTATCAACCAGCCACGAAATATCTTTGCAGCAATGGTCAGGCCAGTGCTTGCCTGACCTGACAACTGGGCATCATCATTTGGCCAAGTTGACATCAGAACCTAACCATCACAAGATCCCTTCATTTTTCTTCCTGGTCCCAGCCCATCCTCAAATCCTTATCCCAGGTAATTAAAATAATTATAATTAATAACAACTGACATTTGTAGAGCTTTTAATAATATCAGGCACTGTTCCAAGTGCTTTGCGTGTAATACATCATTTTATCCTCCCAGCTGTGCTGTGAGGTAGGTACAGTTGTCTCTATTTTGCCAATGAAGAAACTGAAGCCCAGAGAGGTTAAGAACTTGCTAAAGGTCACATGCCTAAGAGGTGGTAGGGCCAGGATACACCAGGCAATTTGTTCCTGGAATCTGTGCTCTTACCACCATGTATGTGATGTCATGAGGGTGAGACTATTAAATGAAACAAAATGTACAGTTTGTTTCCTGCTGGCGGCTTCATCCCTGCATTCTTTAATAATGAGCACATGAGTGAAACATATGAATTAAAAATAAATAAATAATGGGGGAACAAATGTTAAAATAAAAAAATGTATATATTGGATAGATGGAAATACTAGTGGTCAATGAGAAGGAGGGTTAGGGGTGTGGGATATTTGAGTTTTTTCTTTCTTTTTCTGGCGTGAATCAAATGTTCTAGAAAACGATCATGGTGATGAATATACAACTATGTGATGGTATTGTGAGCCATTGAATGTACACCATGTATGGAATGTTGAAATGTTAAGAATACATGTGCTTGTAGGTTGTTGTATCAATAAAATTTTTTTTAAAATAATGATCATAATTAAGAAAATAAAAATAGGTACTAATTGTCAGGTACTAACTCTGTTAGACCCTGTGCTAATAGCTTTACGTTCATCACCTATTTATTATCACCCACGTAGGTAATCACTCTCATTATCCTCATTTTATGGGTGATAAGACTGAAACTCAGAGAGGTTGTCACTTTCCCAAGGTCACAAAGCTGGTGGGGCTGTTCTGGTTACTTGTTGCTGGGTAACAAACGTCCACAAATTTAGTGGCTTAAAACAACCGCCATTTTATTATATCTCACTTATTTTGTTTAAGCCAGTTGGGTTGGGGTTTCTGACATTTGCAGCAAAGGAGTTGAGATGATGGTGGGTGTGCTGATGGGCTGTTAATAACTCTCTCTTCTGAGAAAAACATAGAACCTGGCCATGTTGGCTTGAGGACCTCTGACTCCTCATTATATACTGGGGAGACTAAGGCCCAGACAGGGGAGGGCCACAGGAAGGGAGTGAAGTCTCTGGACTCCTAATCCAGTGGTAGAGGATGCTTTAGCAGGGAGAAAGAAATTCCAGAACTGAGGGCAGCTTCCTGAGACCCCCGCCCTCACCCTGCCCTGTGGGGCAATGTGTGTGGCTCTGTACACACATGAAGAAGAGACAGAAAAGCTCAGGCTCAACTTATGGACAAAGATGGTGGCTGGACCTGTCTCACAGTGAGAGTCCTGCAGGGACAGTAGGGGAGGGGTGAGGTGTCTGCAACTTATCAGGCAAAGTCCATGTCTCTGGTCCGAGCAGTCCACACAGGCTGCAGAGGGTTGCCAGGGCTAGGTGTGGGAGGGCATGAGGGGCAGCTGCAGGACTGCCCCCTGACCGGCACAGGAGGGTGGAGAGATGCAAAACAGAGGCACAATGAAGTGTTTTACAAGTTAGCTCACTATGTTCCAGCCACACTGACCTGCTCTCAGTATCTGGAACGTTCCCAACACTTTCTGCACCAGGCCCCTTGCCCATGCTGTATCAGCTGCATGGAGAGCTTTCTCTACCCTCCCCCTCTCTGCCTTGCTAATTTTTGTCTTCTTTTAGAACTCAGCCCAAAATACCACTTCCTCAGGTAAACTTTTATTATCTGCCTTCAATAATTAAACAAATATTTATTGGGCCCCTAATACATGCCAGCCACTTTTCTAGAGGTGAGGAAAAGCCAATTAGAGCTTTATATTATCCCTAAGAGTGGAGGTGGATATATGGAAAACACACAAGTCTACAAAGGAAAATGAAATGGTATAGGATTAATAAAGGCTGGAAGAAAGGGATGTGGAATTTCACATTGAATAGTGAGGTTACAATCAATTCAATGAAGGAATGAGCCATTCTTAGATCTAAGGGCAAAGAGTTTCAGGCAGAACAAGTGCAAACGGTGGGGAGGGAAGGAGCACTTGGCTTGAATGAGCAGCGAGGAGCGCAGGGCGGGTGGAGAGGAGTGAGCAAGGGGCAGTGGTAGGAGGAGAGATCACGGATGTAGGCAGGGTTCAGGTCAGGGAGAGCTTTTTAGGGTACAGTATGGCCTTGGAATCTTAGGTTTTGGCTGCAGTGAGAAGTCATTGAGTGCTTCTAAGCAGGGGTGGGTGATGTCATCTGATTTGCATTTTGCAGGTCCTCTCTGGTGTATGTTGTGCAGGGGTGGGCCTTGGGTGGAAGAGGGTGGAAGCAGAGACTGGCAGGGGCCTTGCTGGTCGTCCAGGCAGACCTGGTGGTTGCTTGGGCTGGGTTGGAAGCTAGCCAGGTGGTGGGGAAGTGGCTTGATTCTGGATATAGTATCAAGGCAGAGCCAAGAAGATCTGCCTAGGAATTGGATATGAGATGTGAAAAAAAAGGAGGCATCTGGGTGATGCTTAAAGAGATGCAGAAGATTGTGGGGAGATTGGTTTTGGAGAAGCTCAAGAGTTTCATTTAGGGTGTATAAAATTTGGGATGGCTCTTGGGCAGATGGAGGTGTCCAGAAGGCAATTGTGTAGGTGACTTTCCTGTTCAGGGATGGGGTTAGGGCTGGAGACACACCCTTGGATGACCTCAGTCTGTAGAAGGCATTTATAACCACATCCCTGTGGATGAGGTCACTCAGGCAGAGCGGGTGGAGAGACGAGAGGACCAAGGCCTGAACCCTGGGGTCTGCCAGCATTTAGAACTCAGAACCAGTACAGGGCTCTAGCAAGGGGCACAGACTCAGCCAGATGGGGGGAAACCCAGGGAGAGTAATGTCCTGGAGAAGAAAGAGTTTTGGTGGGGAGAAGGACTAGTTATCAACTGGGATAAACATTGCAGAGAGGTAGAGATGAGGCCTGAGAACTGACCTGTAGATTTAGCTCCATGGAGGTCCAGGCCTTCCCAGTAGCCTGTGCTGTTTCTTCATCTCAGGCCTGTAACTACAGAGTTAAAGTTCTCCCTCCCTCCCTCCAGGAACAAAGGGGAAGGGTGGCTGGATAGTCACCCCAACTGAGAGCTGAAAATGACAGGGAAGCTCAACATTTTGCTCAAGGCCTACCTGTTTCCAAGCAACCGCTTGACCCAAGCACACTTCTATCAGGAGATTGAGTCAAGGGTGGCTGCTTCCCAGGATTGGCCAAGAGCACCTGGAGCAACCCAGACCCCAGACCATGGTTTCCCAGACCGCTCCTGGACTGAGGCTGGGGCTGCTAAAGTGTGACATGAGAAGGCACCTAATCCTTCTCTGCCCCTTCCCCAGGTGAGAGGACAGACAATCCTAGGCTCCCTGGGACCTGGGGCAGAGGTGTGCCTCTGAGACCCGGAGGGATGGTGTGGGGTGGGGCATGGAGGCAGCCCTGCCCCCCTCCCACCAGCAGAACTGGTCCAGTCTGGGAGCTGCAGAAGGAGCTGATTGGGACTTGGCTGGAACTTCTGGGCTGATCCTCTTTCTGGATGGAAATTTCACCCTCAAATCCCTCCCTCACCTGGGGAGTGCCGCCCGCCCTTCTCTAGCCAAGGTGCCAAATGCTAATCCTGGTCTGGGCTGAGATAAGCTGCTGTTTAAATAGTCAGAGATTAGTTTTCAAATTGACAAATAAAGCCCATCTGGAGTGCTTGGAGCCGACCCCTCCAGGGCCTGGCTGAGCAAACCCAATTTAATTAGCCCTGGTGCTCAGCCGGGCAGGGAGGGGGAGGGTTTGGGGGTGGGGCTAGCGTTCCTCCAGCTCAGCTGCTGGCCTCTCTGAGCAGGCGGGCTGGCCCTTCTGCCTGTCTGTCTGCCCCAGCCCCTCTCCCCACTGTGCTGGGCCCTTCAGGGTTAAAGGGCAGTTGGGGGAAGGGCAGCGCTAAACCTTCCCTTTCTGCAGCCTCCTAGCTGCTTCTCCCCAGCTGCAGGGAAGCACCTGTGGTTTCATGCCTCACTCTTTCACCTGCGCCTTTGTGAAGGCTTCATTCGTCCATTCACCGAATGATTATTGAGCACCGACTGTATGCCAGGTTCTGTTCTCGGCATTCAGTATATAAGAAACAAAGGCCTACTCTCTGGAGCGTCTGGTCTGGTGGCAGGCAACCAATGTTAGCCAAAAACCACACAAAGAAATATTTAGACATAGACTTTGAGATGTGCCACAAGAGAAACGGTGTTGGGCCTTGATGTGGTGAGTGGGGGTGGGGGCGGGCACAGAGTGGTCTGAGAGGATCCTGGGAGATGACCCTTGAGATTCGAAGGGTGGCCGGGAGTTACCCAGTGAGGGAGAGTGAGTTTGAGGGTGCGTGCTTGTGTGTGAGCGCATGCGTGGTTTCCCAAGCAGAGGAAGCACTGAGGGCTGAAGGTGGCCGAAGGGAGATTGCATAACACCCTGAGCCCTTGGAAGAAGGCCTGGGGGCTGGAGGATGGACAGTGGGAGCACTCCCAGGAGGGCAGGAGGATGGACAGTGGGAGCACTCCCAGAAGGACAGGAGGACGGGGCAGGGGGCAGGCCTCCTCGGCCTTGCCCATGTCAGTCTTTGATCCCAGGAGCAGGGGAAGCCCTCCCAGGCTTCAGGCAAGAGCTGCATGATCAGATTTACATTTTTAAAAGATTGTGCTGGCTGCAGTGCGGAAATCAAACTTCCACCAGCCAGGAAGATGCTCCCAGCCACCTTGCCCTCCTGGTAAGCTTGTCACAGGGGAGCTCATCCGGAGTCGGCTGGGGGCTCCCCTCCCCGGGCCCATCCCCTCCCCGCGTGGAGCTCGCTGCATGGCTACTGCCTGTTCCCACAGCTGGGTATCCTGTTGCACCTGATCCCTCTATCATTTTACTGTCCAACTTTGTGCAAAATAATTGAATGAATGAAAGGATGAATGAAGTGGTGGTTCAAGCACAATCTCCATGATGAATAAAGTCAGTTCTGATGGAGCCTGAGGCCCCCAGCTTTGCGTACTCTCTTCTTGGGGCATTCACTGACCCCACGGAGATCTGCCACCTCCCCCAGCCCCCCAAAACCGGAGGTGTGCGGCAAACGTCTAACAACCCGCTCTCGGGGCAGGGGGCCTGGTGTGTGGGGTTCGCTGATTTCCGTAAATGTGCCCACTGTGATTGGCTCAAAGTTGCCTACATGACCCCCCTCACTGACCACAGAACTGGGGGGGTGCGGAGAGGGGAGCGCAGTCAGCGCTCAGAAGTCATGGAGCCATTGGAGCTGGTGGCAGCTGAGCAGCCCTCTAGTGTGACTGGAACCTGGGCCCCCATCTGGTCAGGGCCGTCTGGCCCAAATGAGCCTCAGGCCGCTGCCTTCCAGGGCCTCACGGGGGGCCTCCTGGATGCCTTGGCTTTTCTGACTCCACCTGGAGAGGCTGAGCCCTGTCCCCTGAGGGGCTCCTCTGTCCCTGCTTTGTGTCCTGACCTGACCATTTCTCCTCTCCAGGGCTAGGGGCGGGGGGGGGCGGGGGGGGAAGGCGTGACCCTGACCCTGCCTCATCCGGCAGTTGAGGGGCCTCCCCACCTTGGGCCCCTCGTGACTTTCTAACAGAGGTTTCCTCTCTGATCCCTTTCCGCACCCCAGCAGACTCTCCTCGCTGGAGCCCCGTTATTCCTCGTGGTCAGAAGCTGGCTGTGGCTCCACCCCTAAGCCCAGCGGGGTGTGGCCCGGTGCCCCAGCCTGGCCTTCAAGGCTGGGCACTGCTGCTGCGTCCACCTGAGGGCAGCCCCGCCCGCTGCTGCCTTTCCTGCACGTGGTCCGGCTTACCTCTCCCTGGTCTCCTTTACCTCACCCACTTCCCAGGTCAGGCACCTTCTCCCCTTCTGAGCTCGGACACACCAAGAGGAGTGTGTTGTGGTTAGAACAGGGACTCCGGAGCCAGCCTCCCGGGTTTAAATCCTGGCTCCACCCTTACTAGCAGTCTGGCCATGGGCAGGTTTTCACTGTGCCCCAGTGTCCTCATCATGGAATAGGGACGATAATAATAAGTGTTTCCTGAAAGGGCGTGAGGATTGCACCAGACCCTGCATGTAAAGCTCTTAGGAAGGGGCCTGGCATGAGGTTGGTATTTTAGGTGTGGTTCTCGGTCCTTCCACAGTAAGGCGTCCTTTCCACCCGTCCTGTCCCCAGCCTGAGCACACGTAGCTCTTCCCGGGCTCTGTCCTTGGCTCTGGAGCATCATCTTCACTATGGCCGGGATGTTTGGCCCTTGGCTGGACCACTCCCGCCCCCTGTGCCCGGATATGGGGTCCCAGACCTGGTCCTTTATGGGTAGGGGCTCCGGAATCCACAGAAACTGCTACCCTTCCAACAACTTAAATCCTAGCAGGAGAAGAGATTTTGCACCAAGTTATAATTCAGGAGTGTTTTAGTTGGAGTGGCTTAGAAATGTTGAATTTAATGAGATGTACATTCTCTAATAAACACTGGGGAATCCCAGCCATGCACACATGAGCCCGAGGAACTCAGAACTGGGCAGGATGAGCCCACTCGATGCTTTTTCGTTAGCAATCATTTGCTCCTCGTGCATTAGTTTTTTCTCTTTGAGTGGTCATAGGGAGATAAGCAGTAGCAGGACCTAGACGTTTAAAATATATTAAGGGTGGGGGGCACCCTTAACTGGAGGGCACCCTTAACTGGGGAAAATTCTATCCATTAATTACATTTCTTTCTTCCACATGTTTGGAAAACACGGATTCTATAAGCAAAGTGCTTGCAAGAAGCGGATGGCACCTGGAAGTGTTTGCCAAGGTGTGGACAGGGCGTAGGGGAGCTAGTGAGGAGGTGGCCAGGCCATCAGCACCCCTGGGCCCCACGGGGCAGGGGAGGGAGCGGTGCCCGGGTGCAGAGGCTGAGGAACTTGCTCAGGGTCACACAGCCACGGCCACCACCCAGCCTGACACGTGAACTCGTACCGGGGACTGGCTGTGACAGGAAGCAGGACGGGGACTTGGGGGACATATTGGGCACCTCGTCCTTGAAACCCCAGGTCGTTCTTCTCCCACATTTGCTACGAGTCCCAGTGGGCAGCGCCTGCCGGGAGGATGACACACACGAGAATCTTATCTGCAAACATTGCCCGAGGACCCCAGCCAGGCGCGGGCTGTGTGCATGTGTGTCCAGCTGAGCAGCCGCTCCGCCGTCCTCCAGGACACAGAGGGGAGCTGGCCTGTGAGTAGGAAGAAGTGGCAGTTGGCACAACAAAGGCAGGGCCAGGCTGGGTGGGGGCCGGGGCTCCCTGACGGGTTTGCTTTCTGCCTGGTGATTACCCATTACTTCCCGTCAGTGCCTGATAAACGGTTATCATGGAATTATCCGCTGCAGGCTCCGGCGTCAGTATGAAATCCATTACTGTCCGTCAAGCCCCGTGGCTAATGGGAAAAACCCAGCAGCTGCTGGAGTGCCAGGCGGGGCTGGGACAGATCCCTTATCTGTCGATTACTTCAGCAATCACACCTCGGAATGGAATGTTGGATGGGAAATGACAAGAAGTCCCAGGATGTGTCACTCTGACGGGCAGCTGGTGGGTGGGGCTGCCTGGCTGGTTGTGGAGCGTGGAGAGTTGCAGGGAGGGGTGACTAAGATGACATCCCTAAGGCCAGCCCTGTCAGCCGGAGGGATGCCCTTCTCCTGTGGCCCGGGAGGAGATTCCCTCTCCAGAGCCAGACGTGTATATCGGTGCAAGGAAGGATGGATGAGCTGGAGTCCAGGCCTAGCTCAGTTCCTTCTAGCCCTCTCTTTCTGGGCTGATGCCACCCTTAAACAAGCTCCGGGGTCAGCTACAACAGCTGCATGGCATGAGTGTGGGCGCAGGAGTCAGACAGACCGACCTGGGTTTGAAGCTCAGCTCTGCCCTCTCTAGCAGCCTGGCCTTGGGCAGCTGACTTACCTCTCTCTGCCTGTGTCCTCCTTTATCAAAGTAGGATATTCTAGAATAAGAGGGCATGCCTGATATTCTCCTGCCAGGTGACCAGGGAGGCATTACCCACCTTGTCAGTCCCTTGTTCACGATGCCAGTGATGGTGCTAGCTTGTGGTCATTAGGGCACTGGCTTCGGAACCAGCCTGGATTTAAATCCCAATGGAGGCACACTGCGACCTGTCCAAGGGCAAAGCACTACGTTCCTCCACTCTTTACACGGCTTACCTGCAGGATGACACCTGTGGTGATTATGCTCTAATAGGCACAGAGAATTCTGTGAGGTACCATTCCCTCTCTGTTTCATTTCCTCTCCTCTCTTCCTCCTCCCTCTGTTCCGGCCACATTGGCCTCTTCTCCTTCCCACAAACACACCAAGCTCACTTCCACCTCGGGGTCTTGGCACTTGCTGTTCCCTCTGCCTGGAAAGCTGTTCCCTAAATCTATGTACCTTTGGCCTCTTCAACTGATGCAGAATTTTATGCAAATGTTACCATTTCAGTGAGGTCTTTTCCACAAGGCCTGGGTGGTGGGTGGGGCCGCCACCCACCCTCACATACCTGTCCTGCTTCCCTGCCTTATTTTTCTCCCTAGTACTTACCACCATCCGATACCCTATGTTTTTCACTTGCTCAGTCAGTGCCCCTACATGGTGGCTCTAAATTCTGTCAACTCCTCATCCCCTCCACCTTTTCCCTCAGCCTCTCCCGGCCTCTCTTCTCTACTAACCTGCACG
>PVIY010038343.1:0-24043 GCA_004026745.1 Myrmecophaga tridactyla | reverse complement strand
GTGATTTTTTATCTGAAAATGTTTTAATTTCTCCTTCATTTTTGAAGCACAATTTTGCTGGATGTAGAATTTTTGGTTGGCGGTTTTTTTCTTTTAATAATTTAAATATATCATCCCACTGTCTTCTCACCTCCATGGTTTCTGCTGAGAAATCTATGCATAGTCTTATTGGGCTTCCCTTGTATTTGATGAATTGCTTTTCTCTGCTGCTTTCAAGATTCTCTCTTTCTCTTTGACCTCTGACATTCTGATTAGTAAATGTCTTGAAGTACATCTATTTGGACCTATTCTCTTTGGGGTACGCTGCACTTCTTGGATCTGTAATTTTAAGTCTTTCATAAGAGTTGGGAAATTTTCAGTGATAATTTCCTCCATTAGTTCTTCTCCTTCTTTTCCCTTCTCTTCTCCTTCTGGGACACCCACAATACATATATTCATGCACTTCATACTGTCTTTCAATTCCCTGAGTCCCTGCTCATATTTTTCCATTTTTTCCCTATATTTTATTTTTCTTGTAGGATTTCAGATGTTCTGTCCTTCAGTTCACTAATCCTATGTTCTGCCTCTTGAAATCTACCATTGTAGGTTTCCATTGTTTTTTTCACCTCTTCTACTGTGCCTTTCATTCCCATAAGTTCTGTGATTTGTTTTTTCAGACTTTCAATTTCTTCTTTTTGTTCATTCCTAGCCTTCTTTATATCCTCCCTCAATTCATTGATTTGCTTTTTGATGAGGTTTTCCATGTCTGTTTGTATATTCTGAATTAATTGTTTCAGCTCCCGTATCTCATTTGAATTGTTGGTTTGTTCCTTTGACTGGGCCATATCTTCAATTTTCCTAGTGTGATTTGTTATTTTTTGCTGGCATCTAGGCATTTAATGACCTTAATTAGTTTATTCTAGAGATTGCTTTCACTTCTTTTACCTAGGGTTTTCTTGCTGGATGAACTTATTGTCTATCTGTTCTCTGACATTCAGTTCAGCTTTTTCTGGACCTCTAGCTTAGGTTTTGTTTAACAGAGGAGAAATTTTCAATTCTTGTTTTCTTGTTTCTTGTCCTGCTTGTATGGTGCCTTTTTCCCCCGACTCTTAAGAGGGTCTACTTAGGTATTATACACCCTAGCCAGATTTTCCCAGACCAAACTGGCCTCCTATCAGGAGGAAAGAGTCATCTGTGTCAGTTTTCCCTGAGGGTGAGACCCAGCAGGTTGAAAGACTTTCCTGTGAAGTCTCTGGGCTCTGTTTTTCTTAACCTGCCCAGTATGTGGTGCTTGTCTGCCTGCAGGTCCCACCAGCATAAGATACCTTTAACTTTGGCAGACTCTCCCTGCTGGGGGCGTGGTGGAGACAGAGGAGGGGTTGTAGGTTGGTTTTAATGGCTTCAAATTACCAAGACCTGGTGTCTGAATTCCTTAAGGGAGGGATTCCACCTGGATTGGGCTTCACCCCTTCCCTGGGGAAGGCACAGGCTCCAGACAAGCCCTCAAATGAGCTTCTTTATGCCTATGCCTGGGGCAGTTGCAGCCTGAGAAGTCCTGCCACTGTATCCAAAGGCAGTCAAGCCTTTATAGAAATGCAACCACAAAAACCTCTGTTTCCTTTTTTTTCTTTTTCCATCAGCCGTGCCCCTTTGGTGCCAGGGCAAAAATAAGCGACCTCTGCTTTGACCAGTTTCACCTGAGCTGGGGGCCTATTTTTAGTAGTCAGAATTTGTTAGTTAATTCCACAATTGGCATTTGGTTGCACTCAGACCCTGCTGCTATTAAAGTCTCTTCCCTTTCCCCTCTGGGAGGCAGCCTGTGGGGGAGGGGCACTGGCCACCGGGGCTTGGGGAACTCACGGTTCTGGGGAGGCTCGCAGCCAGTCCAGCTGTTCCAGTCTGGGGTATGCTGTGTGTCCGGTCACTGATGTGGCCCCAGGAGCTGTTCTGTACTGTTTCTGGTTATTTAGTAGTTGTTCTGGAGGATGAACTAAAATGTTCACATTGCTAATATCCCAATAAAATTTAAATGTTTATTCACATTAAAAAAAAAAAATGTTCACATTGCTAAGCCACCATCTTGGCCTGGAAGACAGAATTCTAACTTTTAACAAAGGTGCCAAAATAATTCAATAGAGTAAGAATAGCCTTTATAACAATTAACTCAAATATTCTATGGTAAAATAAATCTTGATACTTAACCTCACATGTCACAAAAATTAACTTAAAATGGATTGTAGATATAAGAGCAAACTCTAAAAAACATCTAAAAGAAAGCAAAGAAGATAAAATTTTGACCTTCATTTTGGCAACAAATTCCATAAGACAGAAAAACATGAACCATAGAAAGGAAAATATTGATATTCTCAACTTAATCAAACTTGAAATTTTTTGCTCTTTGAAAATCACTGCTAATAAACTGCAAATGCACATCAAAGATTGGGAGGACAAGAATTTGCAAAACATTTATCTAATGAAAGACTTCTATCTATAATATATGAAGAAATTTTATAACTCAAGAATTTAAAACATAAGCAAAAATTTTAATGCACACTTCAGCAAAGACTATATACAAATGACAAATATGAAAAAATGTTTGACATTATTAGTTATCAGGGAAGTGCAGATTAAAACTACAATGAGATAATATTATATACTGAGTAGAAAAGCTAAAGTTAAAAAAATTCTCACTCTCAGTACCCAGTCTTGAGAAAATGATATGGACCAGATTTATCTTCCTCCTGTGAACTCCTAGAAAATTGAGAAAAATATATGAAATAACTTTTTTTTCAGGTATTAGACTACAAGCAGCATAGGTTCTTAGACCTGAGAAAGGAGAAAAAACAATATGATCCCAAAGATCCCATCAGCTTACAACCTGGAAGCAATTTCCAGGATGCAATGTAGGGAGAGAGAACCCAGTCACAGCCCAAAAAGCTTGTCAAGTTTTGAAGAGAGAGTTTGGAATTTCAGAAGGCCAATGTGGATAGAATATATTGGTTAGAACATAGAGGGAGTGATAAACATCAGAGAAAAGCTCCACAAATCTTCAGAAGGGCTCTTCAGACTTTTGGTAGACACCAATTACTTGTGTGGGGAAATTACTGGAGACTAGGGAAATAACCATAGGTATGAGTAGGAAGAACAGTTTTCAGAGCTCATACAGAGGTGGGAATGGTTCATGTTCTCACCAATGAGAGTAGAAAGACCTTGTGAAACATAAGGTATTGGATAGAACTCCAGAAGCCTAAGTAGTGAGACTAAACCACTCCTAGATTAAATGTGCTCTGGAAATGTGCTATAAATTTTTTAAAGCAAGGCTTCAGAGGATCCAACTGATTTCAAGTAATTTAAACATACTCCAGAAGAAAGTCCAACACTGTTTAAAGAAATATAACAAAATCCAGAAACAAAAACCCTAAAACTCATAGCATCCAACATCCAAACCAAAATTACCAGGCGTGTAGACAAGTTGGAAAACATTATACATAACCGAAAGAAAAATTAATCAATGAAACCATTTCCAGAAATAATACAGTGGGACTATGGAACAAGGATGCCAAACAATTATTTTAAATATGCTCCATATGTTCAAGAAGACTGAGGAAAACATGATATTGTAGGTTTACAGAAAAATCATGGATAAAATAGAGACTTTTTAAACAAATAAAAACTGAGAAAATTTATCACCAACAGATCCATATTACACAAAATATTAAAGGCAACTCTTCAGAGGGAAGGAAAATGTTACCAGGTGGGAGTTCAGATCTACATAAAAATACTTTTATTGGTAAATATATGGGCAAGTACAAGCGCATTTTTCCTCAATCAAGATAATTGACTGCCTAAAGCAAAAATAATGGCATTGCATTGTGGAATTTTAAACATTGAAGTAAAATGTATGACTGTGACAAAACAAAGAAAGGAAGTGGGGAAGAAAGGTGTCATATTCTAAAGTTTTTGTATTATACATGAAGTGCTATAATATTGGAAGATTGACAATTGTGGCAATTGAAGCTGTATGTACCCCAGAAAAAAAAGTGTTCTTAAATTTAATCCATTCCTGTGGGTGTGTATCCATTGTTGGTAGGACCTTTTGGTGAGGCTACTTTAGTTACGGTGTGAATCATCTCATTCAGGTTGGGTCTTAATCCTCTTATTGGGAAGTCTTTAAAGAGAACGAAATTAAGACAGAGAGAAAGCCATGGAAGCAAGAACCTGAAATAAAGAAAACCTGGAAGAGAAAGGAGAGACCAGCAGACCCGCTATGTGGCAGAGGAACCGAGGATTGCTGGCAGCCAGTCTTTGGGAATAAAATATCACCTTGATGGTACTGTTATTTGGACAGTTTCCTGGCTTCAAAACTGTGAGATAAAGAGTTCTCATCATTTAAACCAACCCATTTCCTGGTATTTTCTGGAGCAGTCTAGGAAACTAAAACAGTAAAGACAAAGTAAATTTGCATTTGGCAAACATGAAAGCAATTACTTAAAATGTAAGAGAAATATATAGGTGTATTAGGGTTTTCTAGGGAAATAAAATCCATAGGAGATCTATCTATCTATCTATCTATCTCTCTATCTCTCTATCTCTCTCTCTATCTATCTATCTATCTATCTATCTGTCTATCTATCTATCTATCTATCTATCTATCTATCTATCTATCTATCTATCTATCTATCTATCTATCTATCTATCTATCTATCTATCTACTTATCTACCTACCATCTCTCTCCATATATATATATAATGTAAATATTATGAGATTTTTAATGAGATTTGGCTCACATGACTGTGGGGATGGGCAAGTACAATTTCCATAGCCAAGTTGCAAACTCCAGTGAAAGTTTTCAATAAATTCCCCAGAAGCTGGCTGGCTGAAGTAGAGATGGAAATTCTCCCTTCTGACTGCTGAAATCATCACTTCTCCCTTTAAAACTTTCAACTGATTGAATGAGACTTCTCTTATTGTTGAAGGTAATCTTCTCAGTTGATTGTAGATAAAAATCAGTCATAGATGTAATCAACTTACTGATTATTTAAGTCCACAAAATATCCTCACAGTGACAATCAGGCCAATGCTTGCTTGACCAAACAAGTGGACACCATAACCCGGTCAAGATGACACATGAACTTAACCATCACAATCCATCCCTAGTCAACTTGGCAGTCATATACACCTCCTTAAACCATGTTTAATCTCTAAATAAAGGGAATAACTGTCATATTTTTGCCTAACAATGCTAAACTGTCCTGCATTCAACTGGAAACATGCTAACTCTACCCAGTGACTGCAAATTCTTGGGTAAATATTCACTCTTAAACTTGATATCCTATAATTTAAGTACTTTGACATGAAGCGAATACAACTTATGTCATATCATAAGAGGATAAGATAGGGAGGAAAACAAAGATATATGCTTTATGTGTATTTACAGACATACTTAAAACAAGGAAGAAATATTCATAACAATTATAGTCTTCATTTCTGTAACTGGTCACATGGTTATAGCTAATATTTATAACTAGCTTGTTTCACTTTTCATTCCATATTCCCTTTACCCTCAGCAAGCACCTCAGCTGGCTGTGTCTCTTTGCCTGGCAGGATGACCCAAACCTTCATTCCTGAAATTTATAGGCCATTGCAGTCCTGCCTGCATTGGGTTACTGTACTTTTCCATTGACTTTAATCACAGGGCATGTTAATACAAAAAAATATCCTAGGGGGACTACTCTATTCTAAGCATTGTGCAGTAACAATTCTATTTCCTCTTGATAGTCATGACCAATCACCTCAGCCGTACAGTAATTCCCTTCTTTTCCTGTTGATTCAGAGGCATGAGGAGCCCAAAGTGACCAGGTGGCAGTCTTAACTTCAACCCATTGTATCACCTAGTAGAAGCACTCCTCCTTTTGAAACTAAGATTGTAGACCAACAAAACTTAAGGTTGCAGGGGCAAGAAGCAAAAATAATTTTCCTAGTGGATCATTAGGGGTTATAGTGAGTGCTGCCACTCCCATGCCCACACCTAGATTCCTGGAGCTATAAATACTGGCTATGGAAGAATCAGAATGGGTTCTGATTTAGGGCACACACAGCCTCCTGGAGAATACAGCCCCAGCTCTGCAAGGTATTGCCACTCAGTTGGCACCATAATTGAGTCTCCAAAAGGCCAGTCCATCATTCTATTACTCAAGCTGCTTCAGGACGATAGGTGTGCTGGTTTGAAGCTGTTAGGCATCCCCAGATTCCATTCCTGTGAATACAGACCTATTATGGGTGAGACCTTTTGATTGGGTTGTTTCAATTGAGTGGTGACTCACACAATTCAAAGTGGGTCTTAATCCTTTACTGGAGTCCTTTGTGAGTATAAAAGATAGGAAACTCCCAGATTGCTCAGAGAGAAACATCCAAAGTTTGGAAAGAGCAGAGAGAAAACAGCCCCTGGAGCAGCTTACAGGACCATTGAAAGCAGAACCTAGGAAAGAAGGACCAGCAGATGGTGCCATGTGACTTCCCTTGTGACAGAGGAGCCCCAGATGGCAGTGACCTTCCTTCAGAGAAGGCATCATCTTGTTAATGCCTTAATTTGGGCATTTCATATCCTTAGAACTCTAAATTTGTAAAATAATAAATCCCCGTTGTAAAATCCAACCCATTTCTGGTGCATTGCATTTAGGCAGCTTTAGCAAACCAAAACAGTGGGGAATATGATGTGACCAGTGAATTTCATGAGCATGTACCCATTCTCACACTTCATTTGTCATGAAGTGGGTTCCTTGATCAGCACCAATGCTATGTGGAATACTATGACATTGGATAAGTCATTATTATGCAAATCCACGGATGGTAGTTTTGGCAGAAGCATCAAATGCATGGAAGGCCTGCATGTATGTCTATTCCAGTTAGAGCAAAATGCTGCCTCTAACATGATAGAAAGGCCCAATGTAATCAAGTTGTAGGCTGATCACCTCAGAGAATGGTGCTACAACAGGGACATAGTGTTGGGTTCTGCTGCTGGCAGATAGGGCACTCAGCAGTAGCTGTAGCCAGGTTGGCCTTAGTGGGTGTGAGTCCATGATTTTGAATCCATGCATAACCACTATCCCTAGCACCATGGTCACTTTTTCATAAGCCCATTGTGCAATGACAGGAGTGACTGGGGAAAGAAGCCACTAGTTATCCACAGACCAGTTTATCTTACCCACTGGATTATTAAAATCTTCCTCTGCTAAAGTCACTGTCTGTTGAGTGTTAACATTGACATAAATATCTTCAATTTTTTGCCCACTCAGAAAGGTGCATCCATATACCTCTCCCCCAGACCTCATTGTCACCAATTTTCTAATCATTTTCCTTCCAAATCCTTGAACATTCAGCCAAATCATTGGCTACAGCCCATCAATCAGTATACAAATGCACCTCTGCACATTTCTCCTTCCAAGTAAAATGAACAATTAGTTTCACAACTTGAAGTTCTGCCCACTGGGAGGATTTCCTTTCACCATTGCCCTTCAGGGATGTCCCAGAAAGGGGCTTAAATGCTACAGTTGTCCACTTTCAGGTGGCACCTGTGTATCATGCAACCAATCTGCAAACCAGGCTTGAGTTTTCTCTTCCTCAGTCAACTGATCATAAGGAACTCCCCAGCAGGCCATAGCTGTGGACTTGAAAAGAGAGTTTAATGGGGCAGGAATGCTATGGGCGTTTGTGCCATTTCATCATGTAATTTACCCGTGCCTTTAGGGCATGCTCGAGACCTATCTCATACATACCACTTTCACTTTATGATGAAGTGCTTCTATGCAGGCCCAATTTTATGGCTTGATGAATCAGACAACACCCAGTTCATGATGGGCTATTCAGGTCTCATGGTAACATACGGTGGCCCATAGTTAAGCATTCAGTCTCCATGAGGGCCCAGTAGCAGGCCACAAGCTGCTTTCAAAAGGAAAACAATTATCTTCAGAAGATGGTTGGACTTTGCTCCAAAATCCCACAGGTCTTTGCTGTGACTCTCCTTTAGGGGCCTGCCAAGGCTCCAGACTGTATCTCTCTTTTCCGCTGACATTTCCAGCACCATTGCTTCTTCTGGATCATATAGTCCAAGTGGCAGAGCTACTTGCACAGCAATCTGGACCTATTGCAGGGGCTCCTCTTGTTTCTCTTCCCCACTCAAAACTAGCAGCTTTCCCAGTCACTCAGTAAGTGGGCCAGAGTAGCACATCCAAATGGAGAATATGTTGTCTCCAAAATCCAAAAAGACCAACTAGGCATTTTGCCTCTTTTTTGATTGTAGGAGGAACCAGATGTAACAGCTTATCCTTCATCTTTGAAGGGATATTTCAACATGCTCACACCACTGGACACCTAGAAATTTCACTGAAGTAGAAGGAACTTTTATTGGATTTATGTCCCACTCTCTGACAAGCAACTGCCTTACCAATACATTTAGAGTAATTGCTACTTCTTGCTCACTAGGTCCAACCAACATGATATCATCATTGTAATGAACCAGTGTGATGTCTTGTGGGAGGGAGATTTGATCAAGGTCTCTGCAGACTAGATTATGTCATAGGTCTGGAGAGATGATATATCCCTGAGGTAGGACAGTAAATGTCTATTGCTGGTCTTGCTAGCTGAAAGCAAACTGTTTCTGGAGGTCTTTACGAAAAGAAATTGAGAAAAAAGCACTTTTCAGATTAATAGCTGCATACCATGTGCCAGGGATGTCTTAATTTGCTCAAGTAATGATATTACATTAGTAACAGCAGTTGCAATTAAAGTCACCACCTGGTTAAGTTTACATTAATCTACTGTCATGCTCCAAGATCCATTTTCTTTTCTTCACAAGCCAAATGGGAGAACTGAATGGAGATGTGGTGGGAATCACCATTCCTGCATCCTTTAAGTCCCTGATGGTGGCCCTGATCTTACAGTTCTTCCAGGAATACAGAATTGTTTTTGATTTGCTATCTTGCTAGATAGAGGAACTTCTAGTAGCTTCCATATGGCATTTCCTAACATAATAGCCCTCACTCTGCAAGTCAGGGAACAAGTGTGAGGATTCTACCAGTTACTAAGTAGGTCTATTCAAATAATAATTCCAGAACTGTAAAAATAACAACAGAATGGTACAGGCACCCACTGGATCCACTCTGAGATTGGACTGAGCTAAAACTCCATAAGCTCTTACCACAGTGTCATTTGGGTCTCCTGGAATTAATGTAATGTCTCATCCAATATTTAATAATCCTTGAAATGTCCAATCATTTCCTTTTCCCCAGGGCACAGTTACCCTAGTAAGAGGTCATAGCTCTCTTTGAGGGAAGGCTGGTAGGAAGATTAACAGTGTGAATTTGTGGTAGGGCAACAGGGTCCTTCTCCAGGGAGATTTGGCCTTCCCCTCATTCAAGATGCTCTAGGTTTGTAAATTGTCTCAAGTCTAGGAATTGATCAAGGCACTGTAACTCTTCATTTTTGTAACTCAAGTTGGACTTTTGTTCACTTGACCTAGAATTCTTCTGCCTATACAGATCAAATAAAAATTTAGTAGACTTCCCATCTATTTATTTCTAGGGACCCCATGATCTCTGTCAACAACATAGGTCTTATGAAAGTCAGACTATTTGATTACTGCTTTGAGTCTGCTGTCCATTATGGCAGCCACACTTACCTTCTCCAAGTACTGCCACTTAGATTCTGCCAACTCAAGATCTGGTCATCTCCATTGTATTAAGGATCCAAGTTCAGTGACAGAAGCTACCACAATGATATCTGACTTACAGAGAAGAGTGATAACAGAGCTCTTCAGGGATAATGGAGTTAGTCTCACAAATTTATTCCCCACAATCTGGCAAGGTTGAGTCCTCCAGACATTTCTGGGGCAGATGAGCAGGTCTTGCATGATAACTGCACTCTAACTTTCAAGTCTCTCTAAGCCTTTGGATCCACTTATTTACATTATACCAGAGCAGTTCTGACATTTCTACTTTAAGAAATGCAGGCCATTTTTGTTCTATGCTTCAACCAACCACCAGAACAAACAGATAGAGCCTTTCTAACCCCTCAAGCTTCAACATTGAAACCAGAATCTCTGCTTAGTGGGACAGAATCAATAAATTCAGCCTGATCTAACTTTATGTTTCTTCTACTGTTATTCCACACCCTTAACATCCTTTCCCACATGTATTCCCCCAAATTCTGTCTATATAAATTAGAAAAACCATGTAGTTCTTTTGGAGTATAGCATACCTCCTCATGGGTCACACCTTGTACCTAACTTTTTGGGGCCTGCTGCAGGTTTTCTTCTAGCTATAAGTCTGGAGGAAAAGTGGGGGTAGGTCATGAGAAGTATTAGAAGCCAACTAGCTCAGGGCATTTCATTGTAGTTTCATCTGGCAAAACAGGATTAATCTTTCAGACTGAGAAATGAGGGTTATTTTCTCAGGAGAATTGGTTACAGGTGTATCAGGCACAGCAGGCTTAATCTGTTCAGATGGAAGTTGGATGTCTGAGTCCTCAGAGCAGGTTGGAGGTAGGGTGGCTGGTTTATCAGAACAGAAAGGAGGTGGAGAGGGCTGATTCCTCAGGATAGACTGGAGATTGGGTGGCTGATTCCTCTGGGCAGACCATTTCAGTTTATCTGGCATAGACTCCACAGAATCTAGGGTTTCAGCATCCTCACCATTGTTATTATCAATCAATATGTCCTCATTCCAATTTTCAAGTTCCCATTTCTTTCCCATCAATTCTCTCACTTTAGCAGCAGACACTGCAATGTTGGTGTTTTAGTTTGCTAATATCGCCAGAGTGCAATATACTAGAAATGGATCAGCTTTTACAAATGGAATTTATTAGGTTACACCTTTACAATTCTAAGGCCATGAAAATGTCCAAAGTAAGGCATCAAAAGAGGATACCTTCACTCAAGAAAGGCCAATTCTTGTCTGGGGTTCCTCTGTCACAGGGGAAGTCATATGGCAATGTCTGCTAGCCCTTTGTTCCTGAGTTTCATTGCTTTCAGCTCCTGGTTCCAGTGGCCTCTGAGCTTCAGTCTTAGAAACGTCTGGGTCTAAGCTTTCTCTGAAATGACCTTCTTACTGACTCCTGCAAATTAATTATGACAAATCCTGAATGGGTGGGGTCACATCTCCATCAATTCAAAAGGTCAAACCCACAATTATGTGTGTCACAAGTCCATGGAAATAACCTAATCAAGAGATCTAATGCTACAGTATTGGATCAGGATCAAAAGAACATGGCTGACACACAAGATTGGCTCAGGATTAAAAGAGCATGGCTTTTCTGGGGTACATAACAGTTTCAAACCAGCACAGTCCACACTCAAAACCCCCAAAAGACATGCTCTTTCAATATACCAAATGCATTCATTCCAATACAATATCACAAAAGCCTTAGACCATTTCAGTAAGAATATAGATATCATTCAAAGACAGAAACAGTACAAAATCTCATCAAATCAGTTACAGGCATGGTCTGTCCTAAAGCAAAATTCTCCTCTGACAATGGACTTATGAAACTCAGAGAAAATTATCTGCTGCCAATATATAAAGGAGAAACAGTCATAGGATAAGCATTTTTATTTTATAGGGGAAAATTGATTGGGAAAACAGGGGTCACCACACCCAACCAGTTCCAAAAACCTAAAGGGCATATTCCATTAAATTTCAAAGCCTGAGAGTCATTTATAAAATATTGTTTCATCCTCAGGGCTTCAGAGGATGGCAGCTCCTTGCTCTCTAAGGGTTTATACAACAACCCTATTCTCTCCAAATGCTGGGGTGAGGGTTGCAACCTTGGGGAACCTTCAGGGTATCACCTTTTTCTTGGCTCCACCTTCTCCAATCACTGAGGAAGCAAGCAGACATTCCTCCAACTCCAGGGCACATGCTCAACTCCCTCAGAACAGTGGGGAGGTGGTGAAGCTCCCCCCAATCCCTAAGGAATGTGCTCCACCTTCTCTGATGCCTGGGCCACAAAAACTCTTCCTGAACACTGAGGCAGAAGGCCTGCTTCTTCTTCTGCAGCGAACTCACCTTTTTCATGTGGATAGGTAGGTCCACTCTCCTGGGCTGAAATTTCTTGGCCTCAGACCTTAACCTCCATGATTCTGCCTTTGAAGTCACTTTTTTCCTTTAATATCTCCCTTTTAACACCAGACTGGTAGTTCCATGTATACAGATCTCACAAAAAGATTTGTTTGTTTTCCAATGGTATCAAAGCCATTAGGCAACAGCACTTTCCACAAATCCTTTCTTGATAACTCCATTTCTAGCCTGGGCTTTTTCTGAAATGGCTGACTGATTTCATGTTTGGTTAAATCCTCAAGTGGGGCCCTATTATCTGGGGTTTTACTTTCTGGAAGCCCAGAATTTTCAGGCCACCATTTCTGATTTTTTTTGCACCCAAGAGTTTGGTTCTCAACTTATCCTTTTCCTGTTGCATTTTATGTTAAGCTGCAAGGAGAAGTCAAGCTGCATTTTCCACCTTTAGTTTGGAGATTTCTTCAGCTAAGTATCCCAAGTCATCATCTTCAAATTCTGTCTTCCATCCTACACCAGTACTCAGTTTTGCAAATTTCTCTTCCACTTTAAAACAAGGGCTGCCTTCCTTTCAGTTTGCAATGACACAGTCATCATTTCTGTCTAAGCCTTATTGGAATAAATGTTAGCACCCTATTTCTACCAACAGTCTCTTCAAATCATTCTAGGCCTTTCTTTTAATTCTTCTCACAACACTTCCAGAATCTTCCTCTTATCCATGTAAAAGCTGTTCCAATATGTTTGGTATTTGCAAACTGCAGCACCCCACCCCTGGTATAAAGATCAGTTTTGGTTTGCCAATGCTGCCAGAATGCAATATACCAGAAATGGATCAGCTTTTACAAATGGGAATTATTAGGTTACAAATTTATAGTTCTAAGGCCATGAAAATGTCCAAATTAATTCATCAAAAAGAGAATACCTTCACATGAGTAAGGCCAATTCCTGTCCAGGGTTTCTCTGTCACATGGAAAGTCACATGGCAATGTTTGCTGGCCTTTAGTTGCTGGGTTTCACTACTTTCAGCTCCTGGTTCCAGTGACCTCTAAGCTTCTATTGGTCTCCAAGCATCTCCAAACATCTGTGTCTAAGCTTTCTCTGAAATGTTTCCCTGTGTTGACCTTTTTAAGTATTCCAGCATACTAATTATGACTTTGAATGGGCAAGGTCACATTTCCATCAATTCAAAAGGTCAAACCCACAATTAGGTGTGTCACATCTCCATGGAAACAACCAAATTAAGAGGTCCCACCTACCATATTGGATCATGATTAAAAGAACATGGCTGCCCCCACAAGACTGGATTAGGAATAAAAGAACATGGCTTTTCTGGGGTACATAACAGCTTCAAACCAACACTGTTGGTAATTGAGTTTACACTGTATTTCAGTTGCTTGCATAATGAAATCCTGGGTCTAGTTTTTAGAAAACACAAATCTGTGGCTACATATAACAAGATTTTCCTTCAAGGTACATATAGAAACCTTAATGAAGAACACCAAAGATAGTAAACATGTGTATAAGGACTATTTTTTGAGAACTCTTATCTTTATTTTTAATGTTGATAAAGTATAAATAACATAAAATAATTTTAACCATTTTTATGTAAACAATTCTGTGACATTAAGTACACTGACAATATTGTATAACTTTCACCATGTGACAACCCAGCTCTTGAGTGGCTAGGGTCAGGTCAGCCCAAGGACCAAAGGACGCATCAGGTTTGGAGTTAGGCATGAATTTTAATTAGGATTTACAGACAGGAGAGGCTTTTCCATGGTGGCAGTTAGCCATGGAAAATGGAAGTTAATGTTCCACAAAGGGGCTGGGAAAATTTTCAAGGGCTTATAAGAGTTTAGTCATAGGATGCAATAAGGATTTAGGACAAGGGTGTGGGAACAGAGATTTGGAGTTTGTGACACAGACATTTGGAGTTTCACTGTCAATAGGGATCAAGGGAGGGGAGTTTCAATACCTTGTTTATGATGCCATTTGTATATTCCTTCCCCTGAGGTGGTTTGACGACTTTTGATGTCTAACCTGATCATGTAGGCAGCTACAAGCAATGATTTGCTCTCAATAAAGAGGGGGATGCTCTCAATATGGAGGGGAATCCTGAGCCCTGACTCCCACAGTCCACCCAGACACAACAGACTACATTAATCATGGGACAGACATTGTATTCACATTTCACAACAACAGTACAAAAGACAACAGAACACTAGGAGTTCCCCACACAGAGAAAACAACTGCACAAAGAGGTGCTACTATGGCTAAGAAAGGGAATTAAACCATTTCTCAATTACCAGGAGTATAGAAAGTAAGGTAAGGAGTTGTATAAGGTAGTGGGGACATAGGGATATCCTCATGTACAACGTCCTATAAATTAGAAGATTGTTTTCTAGTTTTTCAGATTTTCCTATGCACTGAATTCTGCCAGGCCAGCAGGGTATTCCACCCAGTCCAACTTGCAGAGGTCACACTCTAAGGAAGGCCAGTTGTACCTGAAGATCGAGAGTGCTATGGTGAAAAGAAAGATGTTTGTGGGGGAAAATAGGGGGTAATTCTTGCTGATTTAGCAATATACATGCTAGAGTTCCATTGGTTGACAACAAGATACCAGGCAGAGGGACATTATGGGTACGTTTAAATACCAGAAATTCTCCCCCTGTAAATTTGAGAGTTCTTCACCATGATATTAATCATTAATTTGGGCATAAGAAGAGTTCCTATGGTCTTGTATAAGGTTCCCATGAAATAGGAAGCCCCAGATTAGTGTTGGATTACAATATTTTGGGTGACTCCTATTCTTGATTGGTTTAAGATTCCCTATCAGTGCAAGTGTATAAAGTAGCACCAAGGTCAATTAACCTCGTTTTCCCCATTTTGTATGGTTCAAGGCACAGGAAAAAACAAATTATTATTATTTCCCCTTTTAGGCTACAAAGTTCCCGGTCCTTTAATTTGTATTCTCAGTGCCTGCATCAATTCTTCCACTAGCATTTCAATAGGAGCTGTGGCTGCAGCCTGCCTATTGCATTCCAACAAATTAAGGTCCAATATTTTTTAAGCCATTGTTGCGATAACCCCTTACCATCTTTTAGCTGGTCCTTTAACAAACACTCATTCTTTCAATAAGGTCCGCATCTGTGGGATTGTAGGGCAGTTGAAATGTTCACAAGACTTTATGTTCAGTAGCCCAGACTTGGGTTATCTGTCCAGTAAAGGGAATCCCACTATCACTGTCCATATGTGTGGGACCCCAAAGAAGGCACTTAGCTTTTCTAAGTAGTTCTGTGTTTTGCTTTCCTTATTGAGAAGGGCGTGAACAGTTCAGTTGCCTTATCTATGGCTGTAAAGGCATATTTTGCAACTTTGGATAAAGGAAGAGGCCCAATATAATCTAACTGCCACCTGGTGACCAGAATCTGTTTGCAAGTCAATGTGTTTCATCTGGTGTGGTAGCTTACATGGTTAATGCAGGAAGCATGAAGGTCACTCACTAGTAATGTCCATTGGTTGCTGGCACATGACTGGCAGCTGGAATTTCATCATTGGCAGGTGTCCCAGGTGTCTGCACAGTTCTTGTTCCTAGATGTGACAACTTATGACTGTTCATTGTTACTGCTTCCAGGTTGCCATCTAGGCCATAAGGTCTTTGTAAAAATCTCAGCTATTGACACAGATATTGTATCTCCTGGTTCATGCACTATTACTATCCATACTGCTCTTAATTCAGACCAATGACCACTTTGCATAGCACCAGTTTCCTACCATATTGTGTCAGTACTGGGTTGTATTGTCACAAGTGTCCATGTGGGAGGCTGCCCACTAGCAGACCCAGCAGTGCACAAAGAAAACTCAGGAATCATACCTGCGCTTTCTATAGTGGGTATTTCAACAGCTATTTCAGGTGCAGCAACTTTAGCTATTGAATCTTCTATATAGGACACTGGTCTGAGAATCTCATGCATGCCTGTACTCTGAGAGCTGGTATTGAAAATGCTGGGCTGTAGCACATTAGCTTAACATTTAATGAGTGTGCTCAGTGGGACACTGCTAGAACATGACTTAGAAGTCATGTTGATCTTTCACCCCTGAATAGTGATGGCCATTTTCAAGGAGACTGGACATCACTGAGTCAGTTCTTTTACTTCCATTAAGGCATTACACGTAGCACAGAATTACTTTTCCAGAGGGCTATATCTCAGTTCTGATCCTTTCCATAGTTGTGACCAAAATCCAAGGGACATTCATTTAAAGTGTTGCCTTTGTCACAGACCCCACTCAAAGCCAATTTCAGTGCTAGCTACATCCAATTCATAGGGAAGATTGAGATCTATAACCCCCTAGTGTTTGTGCCTGTGCTATTGCCCTGTTTGCCCTTTCAAAAGCAGCCTGATTGATGTCCTCCTATTTACAACTCTGACCTTTTCTAATTAGTATGTACAAAGGTTTTTAACATTTGGGCTAGGTGAGTTTATTAGCTAGGGTTCTCAGAGAAACAAAATTAGCAGGATATATCTGTAGATATAAAATTTATAAAAGTGCCTCATGCAACCATGGGGATGTAAAAGTTCAAGATCTGTAGGGCAGGCTGTGAGCTGGTAGCTCCAATGAAGGTCCTCAATGAACTCTCAGGAGAGGCTGGCTGGGTGAAGCAGAAAGAGTGGTTGTTTCTTCTGAATACTCCTTAAAAGCCTTCTCATGATTAGATTAAGAATCACTCATTACAAGAGACACTCTCCTTTTTAGCTGATTGCAAATGCAGTCAGCTGTGGATGCAGCCAACATGGTCACGATTTAAGTCCATGAAATGTCCTCATAGCAACAGACAGGCTGGCGCTTGGCTGACCAGACAACTGGACACAACCACTGGCCAAGATGACACATGAGCCTGACCATGACAGTCCACCCCTTGTCAACTTGGCAGCTATACACATCACCCTAAACCATACTTGATCTCTAAATAGAAAACAGTAACAGACACATTTTTTTCCTTGCCTGATAATACTCAACTGTCCTGTGTACAACCAGAAATGCAATAAAGCTTTCCAGAATAGGGTGCAAGTCCTTGGGTAATATTTACACTTAAATTTGATGTCCTACAACTTAAACACTAAAACATGAACAGAATAGCTTATGCCATGTGATAAAAGGGATAAAAATAAAGACGAAAAAAGATATTTGATTTATATATAAAATACATAGGTACTAATTACAAAACAAGGAAGAAATATTCATACCATTACAGTCCTCATTTCTGCAACTAATCACATGGTCATAGTTCATATTTACCACATCTTCTTCCACTACCCTTTCCATGCTTTTTTACTCTCAGCAAGAAACTCAGCTGACCATGGTTCTTTGCCAGTTGGAGTGACCCAAATCTTCATTGCAGAAGTTTCAGAGCCGTTGGTATTCCTGCCTTGATTGGGTTATTGCAGTTTTCCCTTGATTTTAATCACAGGGCATGGTAGTATCAAGAGACACCCTATGGGATCTCCTACATTCCAGGAAAACTCTTCTTTACCTCCAGTGTGTAGTTGCAGTCCTAATTCTCCTTGATATCCAGGGTCAATCATCCAGCCAGGAAAGTAATCCCCTTCTTGGTTTGTTGATCCAGAGCATGAGTAGCCCAAAGGGACTAGGTGGCAGTTTTAGATCCAGTTCAATAGAATCATTGTTGTTTCTCCTACTGGAAGCACTCCCCCTTCTGGAACTAAAACCTGTAGACCAGCAGAGCTCAAGGTGGCAGGGATAGGAAGCAAAAATTTTCCTAGTGGATCACCAGGGGTAATAGTGAGTGGTGCCATTCCTATTTCCACCCCTTGATTCCTGGGCCCATGAATTCTGGCTGTGGGAGAAACAGCACTATACAGTGGAAGCTGACTCAGAGCATACACAGCCTCCTGGAGAACACTGCCCCAGCCTTGAAAATATTGCCACCTAGTTGGCACTGTAATTAAGTTTTCAAGAGGGCTATTCACCATTCTATCAAGCCAGCTGTTTCTGGAAGATGAAGGTAAGCCCAGAGGATTCCATGAGCATGTCCCCATTCCCACACTTCATTTGCTGTGAAGTGGGTTCCTTTATCAGAAGCAATGCTGCATGGAATACCATGACAATGGATAAGGTGTTCCATAAGTCCATGGATGGTAGTTTTAGCAGAAGCATTGCATTCAGGGAAAGCAAACCCCTATCCAGAGTATCCAGTTAGAATGAATAGATGCCCTTTCCATGATGGAAGTGGTCCAATGTAATCAACCTGCCACCATGTAGCCAGCTGATCACTTCGAGGAATGGTGTCATATCAGGGGCTGAGTGTGGGTCTCTGTTGCTGGCAGATTGGGCACTCAGCAGTGTCTGCAGTCACATAAGCCTTGGTGAGTGGAAGCCCATGTTGCTGAGCCCATGCATAACCTCCATCCCTACCACCATGACCACTTTGTTCATGAGCCTATTGGGCAATGACAGGAGTTTCTGGGGAAAGAGGCTGACTGGTTTCCACAGAACAGGTAATCTTTTCCATTTGATTATTAAATTCTTCCTCACTAAAGTCACCCTCTGGTGCACATTTACATGGGACACAAGTATCTTCATGGTTTTAGCCCACTCAGAAAGGTCTATCCACATACCTCTTCCCCAGACCTCTTTGTCAACAATCTTCTAATCTTACTCTTTCTAGGTCCCTGACCATCCAACCACACCATTAGCAACAGCCCATGAGTCAGTATATAAATGCACCTCTGGCCAGTCTCCTTCCAAGCAAAATGAACAACCAGGTGCACTGCTCAAAGTTCTGCCCATTGGAAGGATTTCCCCTCACTACTCTCCTTCAGGGACATCCTAGAAAGGGGTTGTAGTGCTGCATCTGTTCACTTTTGGGTGGTACCTGCATATTGTGCAGAACCATCTGTAAAGCAAGCCCAAGTTTTCTCTTCCTCAGTCAACTCACTGGAAGGAACTTCACAGGAGGTCATAGCTTTGGTGTGGGAAAGAGAAGGCAGGAGTGCAGAGGATGGGCATTTGGGCCACTTCCTCATGTAACTTACTTGTGCCTTCAGTACCTGCTGTGGCCTTATTTCATATATACCTGTGCTGTTTTGAATCTGTAGTGGACCCCAAAAAAGCCACGTCCTTTAATCCTCATTCAATATTGCTGTGTGGGAGCATTTTGATTGTTCCTATGGAGACGTGACTCACCCAATTGTAGGTGGTAACTTTTGTTCAGATAGCTTCCATGGAGTTGTGACTCTTTTACCCATTAATCCTTTGAAAGAGGAAACATTTGGGGGAGAAGCCCTTTTGTAGAACTATGAGAAAGCCAGCAGATGCTGCCATGATTGCCATGTGCCCTTCCAGCTAAGAGAGAAACATTGACTATCATTGACCTTTTTGAACCAAGGTATCTTTCCCTGGATGCTTTTTTGGACATTTCTATACACTTGTTTTAATTGGAACATTTCTCAGGCTTAGAACTGTAAACTGGGAACTTATTAAATTCCCCTTTTTAAAAGGCATTTTGTTTCTGGTATATTGCATTCTGGCAACTAGCAAACTAGAACAATACCGTTACCATTTTATGATGGAGTGCTGCTGCACATGCCCAATTTTATGGCTTGGTGGCTCAGACAATAACCAGCTCATGATAGGCAACTCTCCCATGGTAATTTGGTGGCCCCATGGTTAAGCGTTCAGTCTCTCTTAAGGCCCAGTAGTAGGCCAAAAGCTGTTTCTCAAAAGGGGAGTAGTTATTTGCAGCAGATGGTGAGGTTTTTCTCGAAAGTCTGAAGGGTCTGTGTTGTGATTCTCCTATAGGGGCCTGCATCTCTATTTGCCACTGACACTTCCAGCACCATTGGGTCTGCTGGATCATATCATCCAAGTGGCAGAGCAACTTATACAGCAGCCTGGACCTGTCACAGAGACTCCTCTTGTTCAGGTGCCCACACAAAATTAGCAGCTTTTCTGGTCACTCGATAAATGGGCTGGAGTAGCACACTCAAATGAATAATATATATATATATATATTTTTTTTTTAATTTTGCATATGGGTAGGAGGCACCAGGGATCGAACTCCAGACCTCCAGCATGGCAGGTCGGAGCTCTGCCTGCTGAGCCATGGCAGCCGCCCAAATGAATAATATATTGTCAACAAACTCCAAAGAGATCAACTAGGCATTGTGCCTCTTTTTTAGTCATAGGACGGGCCAGATGCAGCAACTTATCCTCCACCTTAGAAGGGATATCTTGACATGCCTTACACCACTGGACACCTAGAAATTTCACTGAGGTGGAGAAGGCCCCTGTATTGTCATTGGATTTATCTCCCATCCTCTGACATGCAAATGTCCTACAAATAAGTCTAGAGTTGTTGCTACTTCTTGCTCACTAGGCCCAATCAACATGATATCATCAATATAACGGATCAGTGTGATCCCTTGTGGGAAGGAGAAATGATCAAGTTTCCTGAGGACAAGATTATGACATAGGGCTGGAGAGTTGTTATACTCCTGAGGCAGGACAGTGAAAGTATATTGCTGACCTTCTCAGCTGAAAGAAAACTGTTTCTGGTGGTCCTTATAACATATATTGAGAAAAAAAAATTTACCAGATCAATATCTACATAGCAGGTAACAGGAGATGTGCTGATTTCCTCAAGCAATGATGCCACATCCAGAACAGCAGCTGCAATTGGAGTCACCACCTGATTGAGTTTACAATAACCCACTGTCATCCTCCAAGACCCATCTGTTTTCTGCACAGGTTAACTGGGAGAGTTGAAAGGGGACATGCTGGGAATCACCATCCCTACATCCTCAAGTCCTTAAGAGTGGCACTAACTTCTGCAATTCCTCCAGGAATCCAGAATTGCTTTTAAATTTACTACTTTGCTAGGTAAGAACAGTTCTACTGGCTTCCACTTGGCCTTTCCCACCATAATTTCCCTCACTCCATGAGTCAGAGAGCCAATGTGGGAATTCTGCCAATTGCTTACTATATCTATTGCAATTATACGTTCTGGAACTGGGGAAATAGCTGCAGAATGGGTCCTGGGACCCACTGGACCCACTGTGACCTCTATAAGCCCCCACTCTGACTGGTGGATCAGAGTGACATTTTCAGTCCCCTGGATTTAATGTCACCTCTGAACCAGTGTTTAACAATCCCTGAAATATCTGATCATTTCCTTTTCCCTAATGCACAGTTACCTTAGTAAAAGGCCATAGTCCTCCTTTGGGGGGGGGCTTGGAGGATGATTAACTGTATAAATTTGTGACAGTGTAATAGGGCCCTCCCCCAAAGGGAACTAGCCTTTTCCTCATTCAAGTGGCTCTGGGCCTGTAAACTGTCTCAAGTCTGATTAAGGAACCATGACTCTCTGTTTTTGTAATTCTAGTTAGACTTCTGTTCACTTGACCTAGAACCCTTCTGCTTATACAGCTCAAACAAGAATTTAGTAGACTGCCCATCTATAGTACTTCTAGGTACCCCATGATCTGTCTCTGTGAGTCAAATTCTTTTGACTCCTGCCTTGAGTCTGCTGCCCATTATGATAGTGATGCCCACCTTGATTTTGGTGATTAAGTGCTGCCACCTGGCTTCTGCCAACTTGGGATCCCATCATTCCCATTGTATTTAAGGATTCCAGCTTAGTGACACCAGTTTCCTCCGTAATATATGACCTATAGAGAAGAGCAACTGCAGAGCTTTTCAGGGATGATGGAGGTAGTCTCACAAATTTATTTCTCACAGTTCTGGTAAAAGGTGCATCCTTCAGACATTCTTGGGGTGTAACAGCAGGCTTTCCATTATAAATCCACTCTAACATTCCAATCTCTCTAAGCCTTTGGATCCTCTCATCTATATTATACCAGAGGAGTTCTGGCATTTCAACCTCAGATAATATCAGCCACCTTTTGATCCATGTTTCAGCCAACCATTCAAACAAACCATTAATGCCTTTTCTAACTCCTCAAGCTATAACACTGAATGCAGAACACTGCTTAGTGGGTCCACAGCAATAAATTCAGCCTGATCCAGCTTTATATTCCTCCCACCATCATTCCACACCTTTAAAATCCATTTCCACACATATTTCCCTGATTTCTATCTATATAAATTGGACAACTTATGCAGTTCTTTTGGAGTGTAGTGTACCTCTTCCTGGGTGACACTTTGTACCTCACCTTTTGGGCCTGTTGGGACTTCAGTCCAGTTATAGGTCTGGAAGAAAAGAGGTGTGGTGGAGGCGGGTCATGAAAGGAATTAGAAGTATCTTCCAAGCCAATTGCTTCAGGGCATTCATTTGCCCTGAAACGAATCTTGTTGCTGGTGAAACAAGATTAATCACTCCAGGCAGAGGAGCAAAGGTTGTTTCCCCAAGGCGGGTAATTACATGCTTCACAGGGACTGAAGGGTTAATACCTTCATGTGGAGTTTAGGTGGTGACTCCTCAGGACTGATTGGAGATTGGGAAGCCATTTCCTCAGGGCAGGCTGGAGATGGGGCAGCTATGTCTTCAGAGAAGACTACTAAAAGGTTATCTAGAAAAGACTCAGCACAATCTATGGTTTCAATGTCTCCACAGCCATTGTTACCAATCCATATATTGCCATCTCATTTTTCAGGGTCCCACTCCTTTCCATTTAATGCCCTCACTTTGATGACAGACACCTTCCAAGGTTGAGATTTCAGCTCACATTGTAAAGTTCCTACTCTAACAATGAGACTCTGAGTCTGGTTTTCAGAGATCTCAAGTCTGTGGCTACAGAAAATAAGATTTTCCTTCAGGGCACTCATTAAAAACTTTTACCTCTGTCATATGGCACATAAACTTCTCGTTTGAAGCCTTCAGCTCATCCCTTTCCATCATGAATATATCCAGCATATATAACAATAACCAGCCAACATCACTATACCTCTTAATTCTACAAAATTCCATAAAGGTGTCAAAAACATTATCACCCAGAGCCTTGCCTCATATAAGTGTACAATTAGCAGAATCGAATGGTCATATTTTTATCTATCTTTTCTGCCAGCTCACCCCATGGACTGTCAGCGCCATCCTGATTATGGAAAACAGAGTCATTAGTGCCTTTGAGTCTAGTCAGAGTAGAAAACCAATTGTAAAAACCCCTTTTTAAGATTCTTTTTCTTAAGAACCATCCCACTCCTGGTATGAAGCTGTGTTAGCTAGGGTTCTCTAGAGAAACAGAATCAGCAGGAGATAATTTTAAATAAAAAATTTATAAAACTGGATATGTGGGGGCCAAGATGGCAGCTTAGCAATGTGCGCGTTTTAGTTCGTCCTCCAGAACAACTACTAGATAACCAGAAGCAGTACAGAACAGCTCCCGGAACCACGATAGTGACAGGAAACACAGCGCGCAAAGGTCTGGAGCAGCTAGACCGATGGAAACTCGCCAGAACGGTGAGTTTCCCAAAGCCACAGCGGCCGGCGGCCGGCACCCCTCCCCTATAGGCGGCTTCTCGGAGCGAAAGGAAAGAGACTTACAGTAGCGGGGACTGAGTCCAACCAAGCGCCAATTGTGGCATTAATAAACAAATTCTGATTACCAAAAATAGGCCCCCAGCTCACGCGAAACCGGGCAAGTCAGAAGTCGCTTATTGGGCTAACCGAGAAAGAGGAAAGGGGACGAAACGGGGGTTTTCGCGGTTGTTACTACGGAGACTTGGCAGCCTCTGGATTCAGCGGCAGGACTTCTTGGGCTGCAACTGCCCCACACATAGGCAGAAACAGACTGCTTTCAGGGCTGTCTCCCACCTGAGCCTTCCCCAGGGGAGGGGTGAAGCCCAACTTAGGTGGAATCCCTCTCTCAAGGAACTCAGACCCCAGGGCTTGGCAAACTGAAGCCATTAAAACCAGCCTACAACCTCTCCTCTGTCTCGACCATGCCCCCAGCAGGGAGAGCCTTCCAAAGTTAAAGGAGCCACGACATCTTTTGCTGGTGGGACCCGCAGGCAGACAAGC
>PVIY010038342.1:0-17608 GCA_004026745.1 Myrmecophaga tridactyla | reverse complement strand
GTAGGTCATATTATTTCTCTATTTCACTTCCAGTTAGTTCAAAACGAAGTTTTGAAATATTTGTTAGAAATGTTGGTGCTAGTCTGATGAGATTGAGATTTTTCTGCTCCAGTAATGCCAACTTCCTCTCTTTGTGGAGACCTTAGAATTGACCTAGGGCAGCAGAACTTCTATACCCAGAAGGACCAACTTCATTGCTTCTGGAAAAGATTCCACTTTTGAAACAGCTGAAGGAGAACCTGATCTCTTTAATTCATGAGTTATCTTGGTTGTTCCTTAGTTCTGTGTCAGTTACCTGAATAGTGGAGAGTTTTCATCTCTTTTATTACTTCTTCTTAAACATAACTCTCCTAGCATTATGTGTGAGAGGACATAGAGCAGCAAAGCAAACGTTTAAGCACAGATTTTTCTTCCCTCAAAAATGATTTGTAGGGACATTGTTTCCTGATCATGGTTCTTTGGAAAATACTTATGGACTCAAAATAGCAAGGTCATCTTTTGGTTATTGTTCCCAGAAAATGTTTTTTTCACCACTAGACATGTTTTGTGCACGTGCTTTTCTTTTTTTTTTCTCCCTAAACACTAAGTCAATTCTGGTAGCTTCCATGGAAAAGCGTGGTGGCATTGTAGGTGGGTGGTATCTGAAGAGAAATGTTTTCCTGATGGATCCAGAGCCAATGCATTGCACAACTCCAGGGGGTATCCTAGATGCAGAAGACAAAGTGCAATGCCATGGCCCTAGGGATGGAGTGGTTTCCCTCTGCCTCTAAGAGAACAAGGGCTTGGCGGCAGCAGTAGCTGTGTGCAGAGGTAGATCTCTCCCCAGGACAGCCAGAGCCATAGTGGAGAAAACCTGCAAGCATGGGTTTGTGCGCCCCAGACTACAGTACAGCAGAAGCAAAGGAAGCCATCTCAGCCCTTGGTACTCAGTGTCCAGGGAACAGCACTAACATGTCATTCAGGAGCTCACTAGAAAGGCCAACTCCCGGGCTTCACCCCAGACCCAGGAATCAGAACCTGCATTTGAAACAAGACCCCTGTGTAATCCACTTGCACATGATAGCTCAAGCAGTACTTCTGTGGCCCATGTTCCTCAGCCTCAGACCGCAGCGCAGACCCTAGTCCCTCCAGGCAGCCTGCCCCCACCCCCAATCTGAATCTTCCTCCTTGTCACCTGCAGCATGGCTGTTTTCTTACTGGCCTATCCCTATAATTTTGTGTGTCCGCCCTTCCTCTATGAGGCGAATCCTGCACAGATTATGCTGTGCTCCCCTTGGTGGCCCCAACACCCTGCACATTGCCTGTGGTGGCTTGGAGCTCTGTACCCCAGAAAATCATGTCCTTAAACTTAATCCATCTCTGTGGGTGTGAACTCTCATAAACCTTCTTTAGGTGAGGTACTTCAGTTAAGGTGTGGCCCAGCTAAATCAGGATGGGTCCTAACGCTATTACTGAAGACCTTATAAGGAAGCTCAGAGGGAGTGAGAAAGCTACAGTGAGCAGCCAGAAGCTGGAAGTCAGTGGAACTGAGAAGCCAGGAGAGGCCACCATGTGAGTTATCATGTGACAGAGGAACCAAGCACCAGGGATCGCCAGCAACCCGCCCGGGGAATGCTGCAGTCCTCTGGGAGAAAGCATCATCTTGATGGAGCCCTGATTTTGGACTTCTCCTCGTCCTCGAAAACATCCTTGCAGTAAATTCCCATTGTGTAAGCCAACCCATTGCATGGCATTTGCCTTAGGAGCCAAGAAACTTAAACGCCGCCTGACTCAGAGCAAGCTCCAATCAGAATGCTCCTTGAGTCAATGACCCAATGAGCAGGTAGACAATCAGCAGGACAGAAATAAAAGCTTCAAATTCACGGAAGGTTAGTTGTTTATTACCACTGCTTCTTAGGCAAGCTCTACAAGGTACAATCAAAATACACGGACTCTTTCAATGGCATAGATTTGGAACATCAACCTCAGCCTGTGGCGTTTAGGATTGCCAGAGCACGCTGGTTCAGGCACTTTTGTACCAGAGGCACATAGAATAGGCCAGGCTATAAGGGACTCACTTTCGTGGGGACGCTGTTGCCAGCTGCCTGGTGAGGTAGGGAAGAGCAGCAGAGACACAAGATCAAGGCTGAGCCCACGGCCTGCCCTGCCTTTCAGAGACTGATTATCCAGTTGGCAGACACGAGGCCCTCTACTTCACCGGCCCCCTCCCGCCACTCACTCTGGAAGCATTTCACTCCTGATGAGTGCCCGCAGCAGGTTGGAGGAGGAAGAGGAGGGAGCACACTGGACTTTGCTATGTGCCAGCATCTTTGGGAGGAAGAATGATCCCCAGCCCCGTGGAGGCCCGAGAAGGAAGGCAGCTGAGATGGAGTGGGGTTACGGGACCTTGGCTGAGTTTCAGTGTTCCATGTCCTTTCTGCTTCCCATTGGCGGGAAATTGCTGGGTGCTCAATTTGCCAAGCACGGGCGAAAATCTCCACTTTGCCTGCCCCCTTTCCAGGGAGCCTCTTAGCAGGCCACAGCTGATGTTCCTTCAGGGCCTATTTATGAGCCAAGGTCCTGCGACTCTGTCTTGGCAGGAAGCAGTCAGCTCCCCCTGCACTCCCTCCCTCCATCAGTCACGGGTCTAATGAGGTATTCCTGCACTTGGCTTCTTCTTTTCCTTTTCACTAAAGGGCCCTAATGTGTTCCACAGACATGAGCTCATGATGCCTCCCTGGGGACAGCAGGGGTCTCCTCTTACAGCACCAGCCATTCAGACTTGCAGGCCCTACTCTCCTTGTTCCCAGATGCCTTCTGGTCCTGGAGACCCAAGAAACACAAGCATGACCAAGAATCCCCCATACAGTTTCCCTGAAGTCTTCAATTATTTTTTTCTGTTTGCAGCTGAGCGATCCCTCAGGTTCTGCCTGGGGCTGGGGACTCTGCCAAGAACACCTGTTCTCCCCTGGGGACGTAAGAACAGTTCGGTAAGGGGCAGCATGTGACTTGAGGACAAACAGTCGGCGACTCTAGCCTGGTCTAGCTACCTATGCTTTAGGGCAGCAGCGTTTCAAGTTTGGAACCTTGATGGAAGAGACCCTCCCAGCTGTTTTGGGGTGAAACACTCCATCAGCAGGGCCTTGGAGCCAGTGTGGTTTCCTGGGTGCTCAGAAAATAGGTTCTCCACCTAGCAGCAGCAGAGGCCATTTTAAGGGGTCCCCTGTATTTTTTTCCATAGGACCAATGTCAGAAACACAATCCTGCAGCCCCCTGGGCTGGGTCCCAAGAATGAGTTCAGCTTTGGAGTTGAATGAGTTCTTAATTGTTTGTGCCTCTCAACCTCAGACTGATTTCTAGAGGGGTCTGTTCAAGGCCTTCCTGGGGAAAATTCAAACTAATGATAGCAAAGGTGAGAAGATATACTGGTTTAAACAGCGATCATCACCAGCTTAAAGGGAAGAAAGAAATTACACTTGGTCTTAAGATGGGGTTCATTAGAGGCTCTGGCAAGGAGGTAACTTATCCTCCTGCAGGAGAATCAATTTGCAGCCACCAGGGGTCACTTCTGACTTTTAACAAAAAATTTCCCCAACGCAGGGAGAAGTAGTTGAAGCAGCTTCAGTCCCCCCTTTTCCATTCCCCCCCTCAGCAAAGGATGGACATTCAGGTAGCTGCCTGGGTGCAGACCCCGAGCTCACTCCTGCTGGGGACCTCCAGAAGGAGGCACCCTCTGCCAGAAGGTGGGCCCGGAGGGGCCTGCCATCTGCTCACTGGTTTCTCTTCAAACTTTGAATCTGCTCTGGGGAGAAGTGATCCCTTCCACACATACCGCCTTACAACCCAGCTCTGTAAGCGCATTGGGAAAGTAGCAAAAGTGGAGGGGGTAGGGGGCGTGGGTACAAATCCAATCCACCAAGGTACAGTTCTCTCAATTGCCTCTTCGGTGCAAAAAGGGTGCTGCACATCCCTACAAACATCACAAGAGTGTTGGCAGTTTGCTCTTCTAATATCCCGCGCTTACTTTTTTTTTTAACGTGGGCAGGCACATGGGAACCGAACCCGGGTCTCCAGCATGGCAGGCGAGAACTCTGCCACTGAGACAACGTGACCCGCCTGCACTAACTTTAAAATCTCCAAGTTGAACTCTCAGGGACTCAGCTTTTTAACCTAAGTCATTATAATGGCAAATCCCGTTATGTATATGAAATACATGTACGTATATATTACACACACGTGCATCTTCTTCTGGATATTACTGCATAAAACCTGGACCTCACACCACCAAGCTGCACACAATCACAACACACTCGTAACCAAGATGAGGGGCGCCCCCTCCCGGCGGGGCACTTGGTTCCCGAGAGTGCAGGAGCTTTTCACACGTGGCTGGTCTTTTCCGCGAGGGCGCAGTCGGCCGGCAGCATGCGCTGGAAGGCACCTTCCCTCTCCCAGCCCCTGCGGATCTGGGCGAGTCTGCGGCTGAAGCAGGGCAGGAGGAACAGGACTTTGGCTAAGATGACCACGCAGGGCACCAGCAGCGTGAGCGTGAAGGTGGGAGGCAGGTAGAACTTGTAGAAGCTCTCCTCGAAGGCGCGCGTCCAGCCGTAGGTGAGGGTGTGCAGCGTGCTTAGCACCAGGGCCACGAAGCCTAGCGTGGACTGCGGAGGGAAAAGAAGGCTTTGAAAGTGGCTAGAGGCTGAAATGGGGGCCAGGGTGATCTACCAATTGCTCCCCCACCTTCTGGGCAAAAGGGGGAGGCGGGCAGGCTCTTTACTGATCCAGGCTCTGGGTTTCAAATCCAAGTCCTATTTGCTCACAGGCTGCACAATCATAGCTTAAACTCTGTTAGCCTCAGTTTCCCCAGTAGAAGAATGGGGATATGGCTTCTGCCTTGAAGGTGTGTAAGGATTGACTGATTGATGAGGATTCAATAGCAATGCTTTTTCCAAAGGGAAAAAAAATAATAATGGTCCTCTCTGGTGGCTGCCACATGAGTTTGGATAGAATTAAGTTCAAAGAAGTTTTAAAACATTTTACTAGTTTCGTGCATATTTTAATGTATATAAGAATAATGTTGGGCGGGCCACAGTGGCTTAGCAGGTGGAGTCCTTGCCTGCCACGCCGGAGACCCGGGTTTGATTCTCGGTGCCTGCCCAAGCAAAAAAAAAAAAAAGAATGTTATTCTTATATACATTATGCATGTACCTGGTCAAATGTGGTTTTGTGTGTGTCAAAACCACAATTTCAGAGGTATTATTTGGCTGAAGAGGAGGCCAGATAAAAAAGTGAATTGATTTGAAGTTGACTTAAAGCTATATGTTGTGATTAATTTACAGGTGGCACAAATGGTGAAGGTGGCTCATGGGAAGCTGCCCTTTGGGAGACCCTGACTGTATAGAGACCCAAGGACTGCATTCCATGCCTGCTGGCTCCTGAGCGCGTGCCCCCACCCTCTGAATTATGAGCAACCCAAGTGGAAACCCCTTGGGAGACCAATCCCATTACATATTCATATAGACACTGTTCTGAGCCATCTTAAAACAGTCCCACCCGCTGGGAAGCTGATGTGGTTTTTGTAGCTCACTTCCAGGCGAGAGAAGTTCCTCTTCCATTGCCCAAGTGCTACACACCTGATCTTCACCGTGATCTGTGATGTGAAAATGGTTGGGAAATGCTACCCTAGAGCCCCAGTCTCAGCTCTGCGAGGTTTCTGCATGGAAGGTTCCTCAGGGACTACCAATGAGAACTTCCAGATTTTACTGTTGTCCCTGGGTAAGTCGTTTAATTAGCTTCAGTGAAAAGTGATTCCAGCATCTAAAATCAGAGCAGGTGTGGGAAACCCTCAAACAAGCCTAAGAGCTTGGCAGATGCAGCTTCTTTGGTCTCAGAGCAGTGGAGGGTTAGGATTAGGGCTTCAGATGGGGCCTGTAGGTGAGGCTTATGGGCCCTTTGGACCAAATTCTCGAAGCAACAAGTCACTGAGAGATTTGGGGCAGGAGAGCTGAGCTATTACATTAGAAATGAAAACAACAGTGACCCATCAAGCAATTAACACAAACACAGTTTCTCCACCAAAACACTGCAAGGATTTAAGGACGTGGCGGCACGCTGATAACCTTGGTGTTCTTGATGGAGCGGCTTTGAGCTGTCCACAGAGAAGCTGCAGTTGGGCCTCCTGGATTTCCTTTTAGCCCAGCTTGTCAGGATCGATCTGAGCTCAGCTGAGAGGTGCTGTCCTGTTTGTGCTCCCCTCAGACCCGTTTCTAAGTGGGCTGATGCTGCTCCTGCGCCTCGTTCTTGTCCCTCCCTGGTGTGAATTCTACCAGCTTCAGCACAAACACCCTTATTTCATCCAGTAAGTGAAAGCATATGGTTTGGAAGAACTGCTTTTAATAAAGATAAATAACTAAATATGTAGTGGTGCCATATGATAATTTCATACGCAGGTTCTCATGTACAGCATTTTGACCCCAAATAAAATACTTTGCTGCCAAGAGCATCCCAGTCTCTGTCCTTCCCAACCATCTCTGGTTTCTTCTGGGCTTTGTGGCCATGCCAGGGCTCCTCTCCCATCCTCACCAATTTCCTGGCTCCACACAGCTCTTTGGGAAGCCAATGGTTGGCTCCCTGCTTTCACCTCCTGTTCATTCATATGTCATTTAAAAATGGTCAGCCCCCAAATGGAAGGCCCTTAGGCTGGGTGTCACATGGAACCAAATCCCTTTCATTTCCAGAACTCCATACCTTGCCAGCACCAACTTCGGAACCACGCCAACCTTCTTCGAAGTCCCGATCGGCTGCTACTGGAGACCGGGGTTAAAAGGGTCCCCAGCACTGCAGGACACGGTGCACAGGCCTCCCGAGGGGCCCACCCTGGTGCCCTGCCTCAGTCTGCTGCTTCCCTACTTGCTGAGGCATTGCTGGTGTTTGCTGAGATGGCTGGGAAGTGCCTTTTTATCCCTACAGTTGATGAGTCTGAAACTAGTTTTCAAGCCTGACTGCAAGTTAAAATCACTTGGAGAGCTTGGGGTAAATATTAATTCCATACACACATACACCAAATGTGAAATTCTGATGGAACTGGTTGGGGGTGGGGCTCTGTGGTTTTTAAAAGTTAAGTAGATGATTCTTATGTGCAGTCAGCAACATGTAGAATTACAACATGCCTTTTCCAAGCCCTTGTAATTCAGGTTGAGAACATAAGGGTTCCTCTGCCCAGAAGGCCATTTGACTGGGGAGGGCCCTGAACGTTTCTGTTCCTTCAACAAAGACCCGCTAAGGGCCTTGGATGTGACCACGCTGCTGTATCATGGGGCCTCCCCAGCTGGTGCAGCAGTGCCAGTCCACCCATGCCTAGCAACCTACCCTGGGGGCCCCAGTGAGGTCTCAGCATCTCTTCTTGGTGGTACGCCTGTAGTTCCCGAGCATTTGATCCGAGAGGCCCCTAATTTGGAGAGTGATGGCTTATGCCCAGCATGTGGGTGCTGCACAGGGAGGTGCCCAGACGCTGCTCCCAGGACCACCTGCAGCAGGCTGGTTCTCCCAGTCACACAGTCCTGTCCCTTTGTCATCGCAAATCCTGTAGTGACAGATGGCAGGAAGCCCCAGCCTCAGGCTAATGGTTCCATAGCCAAGTCTGATGGTCAAAGACCAGCCAATCACAGAAGGCCTTTTGACTTTCAAATCCTAAGGGGAAGAGGGGGTGATTCCATCTAGTTTGTTGCCCTAAAACCCTCTCTCCTTGGGAACAATTTAAAAACCCCAGAATGGCCGAAGACCAAAAGAAAGGGAGGGATTGTCACGGGGCAATTAATAACACCCCTAAACTCAGACCATTTTTATTATCTGTAAGCTTGTTAGCAAAGAAGAAACAGCCTAAGATCATTGGGTGGCTTCTGCTGGTGCTCAATTAGTGGCCTGAAGGGGCTTTGGACAATCGCTCATGAAGCTGGGGTCAGAGCCGGTCTCTGTCATTATTTAAGGTAGGTAGCTGGAATGGGCAAGGTTGCTGGAAGTTCCTCTAACTTTGGGACAGAACTTAGGTGCTAAGCATTGAACCCTAATTTCTCTGTCCAGGTGAGCTGCACCTCCCTGGGTATTTTGCAATCTAATGATGTTTTTAGCTGGCTTAATTAGAAACTCTCAATGTAGCCCAAACCAAACCAAAACATCAATAGAAAAATCCCAAACAAAACAAAATTAGAAAAAAAAACAAACTTTGAAAACAGTCCAGGGAACAAAAGGGTCCTTTCTGTATGGAATCAACACACCGTTTCAATGGTTTTTCATTAAAGAATTCATTAGACAGAGACCCAGGGGCCAGCCCAGGCCCATTTATGGCTGTCCCCACCTTCCTATGGCATTTGGGGATAGCAGTGGGGCCTTGGGGTTGGGGTGGCCGGGGAAGGCAGCGAGGTCCAGTTTTTACAGAAGGTTGCAGTTTACCTCCCAGATCTTAATCCCATCACTGACCACATTTGTTGTGCATCTCGGATGACCTCAACTCCAGGCCACCCCAGATACAGGTGAGATGCACAAGCTCTGAGGGCCAAGAAACTCTCATGGCACAGGGCTGGCAGGTGGTGGTCTTGGGGCCCAAACCCAGGTGTGCTGGCCCCACAGCCTGTGGTCCTGCCACCGTGCAGGAGGTCTCTGCGTGTTGCACTGTGTATACTCAAGAGTCACCCAGCGAGTGGGCGAAAATGCAGACTTCCTGATATGCCTGGAGAGACTGGGTCTGTGGTTGGGGGTCAGAGTTGGGGCTGGGAATCTGTATTCTTCCAAGAGTGCTCTGGAACTTGAAACATTTTTATGATGGCTCACAGTCAGAATCACAGTTTACATTACTGCCGGTACACAAGCCAGGCGTACCACATATGTATATGGGCTTCTGAATCAATGTAACACCCGAAAAATCATCCATCCGTACAACACGCAAAGCACTCTGTTATTTTCTTTTTCATTCTATTCTGTCTCATTTAAAAAATGCTTGTTGCCACTCACTGCATTGATTTCATGGCCCACTAATGAGTTTAGAGCCTCTGGCCTCTGTCTCGCTGCTTCCTACCAGGCTCAGAAATGGGTGTTGGGTAGCTTAGTCAGAGATAATGGGATTATGGCCGGATACCCTAATAGAAACAGCAAAATGCATTTTATATTTCTCGCACCATAATCTCTCACCAGGGCTCACCAAGTCTCTGTAGAGCATTCATTCCATTTTACAGGAGTATTAACTGAGGCTTAGGGAGGTGCTGCCATCTGCCCAAGTTTACTGAGCTGGGACCTGTTGGAGTAGAGCTTGGAACTGGGCTTGCCCAGTTCTCCCCTAACCTCCCCCCATATCAGCATTTCCAGGAGGGAGAGCAGCTGGTTTGCATGGATAGAACGTGGGCATTTGATTTCCACAAGTAAAATTCTGCCTTTCTCCCCATCTCGCTGCCCTGCAGTTCCCCCACTCTTGCCATGGCAGAAGGACTTTCATATTTGTATTTTGACTTTTCAATATGTAAAGCAGAGCCGGCTGCTGAGGTTTTGCTAACAAAATCAAATCCTCTGGCTTTCCCAGCAGCCAGAGGCAGGCCATGTAATCTTTGGCTGCTTAACGGAGCAACTTTTGGGTGAGAGGAGCAGCCTGCAGTCTGTTTTAATTGTGGATAAACATGCATGCCAGGATACTCCAGGAGGGAACAGAAAAATCCTAGATTTGGGTGTGAGACACAGGAGGATTAGTGGAAGATAAATAAAACTCTGTCTTTTTCCCCCTCTGGTGCTGATGCTGGTATATGTCAGACTTAGATGTCCTCCAGGGACCTTCTGAGATGAGCAGAATGAATGAGTTTCAAAAGCAGATAAACTCTTTTAAGAAAAATCCACAACTCTGTTTTGGTCTAAGGTATGCTCAGTGCCACCAATCAGGAACAATTCATTTGAATTACAACGATGATTGATTTCATGTGTCAACTTGGCTGGGTTCTGATGTCCCTTTGTCTGGTCAAGCAAGCACTGACCTGACTGCTACTGTGAGGGTATTTCATGGACGTTAAGTCATCAGTCAGTTGATTGTATCTATGGCTGATGACATCTACAATCAACTAAGGAAGCAGCCTTCAGCAGTGAGAGATGGTTCATCCAATCAGTTGAAGACCGTAAAGGGAGACCTGAGGATCTCAGCAGTCAGGAAGAAGAATTTCCATCTCTACTTCAGCCAGCTTCTCCTTCTCATTATCACTTTCATCAGAGTTCCCAACTGTCACTCAGTGTCACCGTTGAGTTCCCAACTTGCAACTTGCCCTACAGAATTTGGACTTGCCAATTCCTATAATAAATCTCTTAATATTTATGCACATACACACATGTATCCTTTTGATCCTCTGTTTCTCTCGAGAATCCTGACTAATACAATTGCATAAGAGCATTATATCATCAGTCTCCCCTTTTGTATCCTGTGCTGGGTCCCTTCCTGCCCAGAGAAGGGACTCAACAGATTTTTGTTGACAGTGGGGGTGGATATTATAGCTGTTCTCTGCCCTGATACAATACGATGGCAGGATTCAGTATTAGTCAGCTCCCATCCCTGGGAGGGGATGAATTAATCCACTAACATTTAGGAGCTGGCCACATTCTTGGTGTGGAGAACAGTGGGAGATGACAAAGCCGGGCAAGAAATGTCCCTGTCTCAGCTCTCTTTAAAGGCCAGTGCCTGGCCTGCAGTAAGTGCTCAATAAATGTTTGTTGAATGAACAAATGCATAAAAAACATTTTGTTCCTAGCAGCATTTGCCCAATCTTGTTTTGTGGGATTTTCATAATTATCATATATATATAAAAAGGAGGTGGGAGATGGGATTGGTGATTAGATTTGTTTGCCAAAAACTTGAATAGAATCTTTGATGGGCCAAAGTTCATTGTCAGTCTCTTAGGGGAAGGTAGACCACTTCTCAGATTTATTTGACCACAGACTTCCTTTCTTCTGGATTTTTTGGTGGGAATGGAATCCTGTGCTACCAGATATGGCTTCTTCGGGTTCATCCCCAATAAACTGGCGGTCCTCGTGCTCACCTCACATCTGCTCTGAGTCAGTCACACAGTTCAAAGCGACAGCAGAGCTGGCTTGACAGGAGGGTGCCGACGGCTGGGCTTACTCAGTAGCTCAGCCACTCCCTGCACAACATCCAGTGCCCGTGGGCCAGGGATCTTTGTTTGGGAGGCTCAAGAACTGTAGAAACGGAAATGCTTAACCCAGGGGTTCAGTGTTCTGTTTTCTGCTCTCTTCACATATCTCTTTCTTGTTTACCCAGCTATGAAGACAACAGGCCGCTTCCCAGCCACACCTTTATCAGGAAACCCAGACTGGCCCTCGAGCCCGAGAAGGCGCTGGTGGTGGACTGAGCCTGTCATACAGGCCATCAAGTCGCTTGGCCTAATAACTGAGCGGCTTGATAATCTGGTCCCTGGGCAGGACCAGGCTGAGTGTTCCCTAGCAGAGGGCTGGGCCTACCTTACCTGAATGAAGCTGAACTCCCGCCAGCTAAGTGAGTTTGCGATGGATGGCAGTGAGGTGACGGCCAGCAGGGACAGCGTGCCGAGAGCCAGGACTCCCAGGGAGAGATATATCTCCATCCGCCAGACTTCCTCCTCAATCCACAGGTGACTTTTGTTGGCTAAGACCTGACACAGATGGAAGGAAAACCATGAACGCCAAGCTCTGTGCTCCTGGGGTGTTAGGACCATGAACGTGAACAGCACCTTACAGCGACACCACACTCACTGCCCCTGGCTGTATTGTAAGCTCATTTAATCCTGACAACCACCCTGGGAGGTAGAGATCATTATAAATCCTATTTTACAGATGGAGAAAATGAGGCACAGAGAGATCAAGTCACTTTCCCAAAGTCACACAGCAGGTAGTTGGAGGAGCTAGGATTAGAACCCAGGCAGTCTGGCTCCAAAGACACATCCCACTCCTCCCTTCCCCCCCACCCCGGGACTTTCATGCATCTGTTGGGGGTAGGAGGAGAAGAAGCAACCCAGAGTGTTCATGTGAACTGTGAGCAAGATTCAGAAACATAAACAAGGAACACAGACCCTTCAAGCATGACTCCATTACATAGTTTCCTGGTCCCCGAGTCCCAGGAAAGAAGCAAAGTGCTATCCTGACTCTGAATCCCCTCAGCCCAAACTTGTGAGTGGGCTGAGGTCTCTGCCGGCTGGCTCACCTTCCAGCCTGTCCCCCCTGGACCCTCTGTCTTACTAGTCCCCCATGCTGCCCCATCACAGGCTCCCACTCAGGACACACACACAAATGCACAGCCTGCCAACCCCTCGACGCTTCCTGACTCGAGGGCCCCAGACTCCTGATCTTTCCCCCCCAAGGTCCGCATTTCTCACTGGAGGCACACAGCTTTGGCTCAACCATCGCCACACAACAGAGACTGACCTCTGTTTACCAATCAGTTCCATGAGTACTTATGAAGCACCTACTGTGTGCAGGCCTGGACTGCAGAAAGGATACCTATCCTCATGGAACTCTGGCATCCCCCCGTCCCCACCCCCTTAACTCCAGGAACTCAAATCAGGGGGCTTTGCAGACCCAAAGGCTGAACCATACACCTGTACCCCCTAGCGGGCCCCTTGCAGCCATGCCCCCTCCTAGCTCTGGCCTGACACTCACTCACGCTTCATCTAAGTCCTGGTACAGCCATCACCTCCCAAGGAGACAGACAGTAGAATACCCAGAAGTCACAGTGTTCTCTGAGAAACACTACCAAATACTCATGCTTTAATTCCACCAGTGAAACAAGGAACAGTGTTTCCACTAGAAAATGTGCCTGTGCCTGAGGTAGGCTGGTCCCTGCCTCACAAAACAGAGTGACTCATACAGGCTTTTGAAAAACTCTTTCAGCAGGAAAACAAATAACAGAAACCTGTTACCAGATATAATATTAACAGTGAATTCTGGCAGGCTGAGCAAAAACGGTCGAAAAATTTACGAGAGCAAACTTAAAGAAACTGAGAAAATGCCATCCACTGGGTACTTTGCCTGAATTGGAGAGAAAAGCTTGCTTCTGTGCTATTTTAGGGCAGGCCGGCTCACTTTGGTCCTCTCTCTCTCTCTTTAAGCTGCAAAAGGACCAGGCATCCGGAGATCCAGCTTCTCTGACCTGACCATGCATCTGCGTGACTCTGGGCAACTCTCTCTCTAGGGCCTCAATCGCTCCACCTGCGAGAGCTGGATGAGGTCATGTCTAGAGTTTTATGATTTTGCCAGGTACCTGCTGGGACCAAAGTTCCTATTAGCCAGGAAGGTGGGGGGGCTGATACTATTTGCAAAGAGCAGAAAGTTTCCCCATCACTGTGCCCAAAGAGCCTTACTCACACCTTCGTAGGGTTAGCAACTGCTGCCAAAAAAGTCAGCTCCCCGTTGCAAGTTATTTGTTCTTGCAATACACTTCATTAGTCATCCTTTCTGTATTTTGGTAAGACCAGGCAGTTAACGTCACATGTCAGAGTTTGGCTGATTACACACATACACACGTTGGGTGGCAAAATGTCTTGGCTTTTTTCCCCCGCTAATAATTCCACTCTGCAGTGATGCCAGGAAGGGGTGGGGTGAGGTGGGCAGGGGAACCATGGATGGTGTTGAGCTTGCCCGAGGGCCTGGATCCTGCCATCATCTGACCACCTGTGGGCTGTTCACCAACTCAGCAAATGACAGTGCTGAGCCCGGGGACCTATGTGACCAGGGTCACAGTTAACTGGACAGCTTTCATTCCTCTAGTAATTCTCCTGTGTCTGGAGCTAATCATGTTGGCCGCCTGCGGGAACAACGAGGCGAGGAGTCATCAACGAGAGATGCAAGGTGGCCTTGGTGTGTGCCGTTTCCTTTCTCTTTAAGCTGCAGGTTAGATGCTGCAGGATCAGGGGCAGGGGGACCAGTGTGGCTGAAGCATAAGCCCAGAGCAGGCAGAGGGGAGAAGAGAGCAATGCTGACCACCAGCCAAACCCAGTGGAGGGGACAGCCTGCAAGGGTAGAGAGAACAGAGCTTTGTATCTCTCAAGGCTGGATTCCAATGCCCGCTCTGCCACTGGGAGGCAGCCCCTGCCCCAGCTAATGGCACTATTGCCCTCTTGCTGTGTTACTACAAGGACTAAAAGGATGATGTCAGGGAAACCAGTAACATGCGCCTGGCACACAGCAGGTGCTTAATAAATGGCCGTTCCTGTTGTTCTCAGTGGCAGCTGGGCAGGGGGTGGAGGAGGAGTTAGACCAGTTCTTACCCCAGGCTCTGTTTGGAGCACGGCTAAGCGTACTCCTAAGAGGTGACAGCTGGCGGCTCTGCGGGGGCCAAGTTAACAATCGGTCCCGCACTAGCCATGCACGGAGACTGCATCAGGAGCCACAGACCTCAAGGTGTGGGAAACCCCTCCCTGCCTTCACGGAACTGAGTCGGGAGGAGGAGACAGACATGTCAATAAGTGATTGTGAACTGGCGTCTAAGAAAAATAACAGGAGTACGAACAGAATCCATCAGATGATGGAGGTGGGGGAGGGGAGGGGCGAAAGTAGGAGAAGCTTAGCAGACGCCGTGCTTTGAAGGTGGAGTTCAACTCTTTGAAGAAGAGTTTGCCAGGCTGCCAAGGGGTCCCAGGGTGGGGATTCGGGCCCAGGACAGCCTGAACAGAGATTTTCACTCAATCAGGGGCCAGCATGGGAGCCAAGTGTGGTGTGTTACAGAGGAGATGGGGAGAGCAGTGTGAAGGGTCTGTTATCCTGGGGACAGTGGGGAGGCACTCAACACTTTTCAAAGCAGAGACGCAGGCTGATGCAAGGTTTAGATCGTTCCCCCTGGCGGCTATGTGCAGATTAGGCTTGGGGCAAGGGGAAGGGAAACTAGTCTGTAGTTAGGCATCGCCTGTGATCTTGATCTTGGATTTCCAACTGAAATGTATTCCTAGGGAACCACACAAGCAAATCAGAAAGTGCCAGGCAAATATTAGTTATTGTTGGTGATAATTACTGCTAATAAACGCAGTCTCAAAGGTTTTCTCTGCAGTTGGGAAATAGCTTTTGCTCTGAATCTGCCACCTCGGGGGCTCTAAGGAAGCTTTTGGAGAAAGAACTTCCTGCACCCAGGCTCACGAGTTCACTTTACCGAGAAGGTCCAGGACAGTCACCAGGGTGCCAGGCACCTGCCTGAAAGCTTCGTGGAAGCCCAAGGGCAGGTGGGGGAAGTCACACCAGGCATGAACTGCCACCAAAGGGCCTGCTATGATGGGGTTGAACTCTGACCAGCCTCAGGTGCCCAAACACTCAGAATCCGAGGGCATGGCTGACCTGTAGACTATCTGGCAGACAGCAGCCATCCAGCGTCTGCTTGAACACCTCCAGATTTGAGCCGCTCACCCCTTCTAGGCTGCCAACCCACTTATGGGCTGCTCTAACCCCACCCCAACACACATACACACACACACACACACACACACACACACAAGCGCTGGTCCTGCAGAACAAGTTTAAGCCCCTTTGTGTGACAGCCGTTTAGTGTCTCTGAGAGTCATCTCTTCTCGTGGGTGTAATGGTTGCCTAGCAACCTCAAGGAGGGCCTGCATCCCTAAAGGGCTTCACAACTGAGGGAAAATTACCTTGCACGTGCCTTTCTGTGCCCTGGTATTTGCTTTATGGCAAAATTGGGCTAACCTAAACAGCAAGAAGCACCTTGGTAGGGCAGAGCGTTTAGAAAAGCAGCCAGGGTGGCAGGGGGATGGGAGGGAGCAGTGATTTGCTTGGCCCTGGAAAGGTGTATGCGAGTGCATGTGCATGTGTGTGTGTGTGCGTGTGTGTGTGTGTGTACGTGTGTGTGTGTGTGTGTGTGTGTGTGTGGCCTTCTTCCCCACTCACTGCCCAAAACACCTACCAGCTGTAGGTGGAGCAGGTCTAGGACCTGTGACACCCAGCTCCATCCCATCCTGGGCAGCAGTCATTGTCGCAGTCCCAAAAGACACCTGGGGAGCCACACAGAGCCTCCTGCCGAGTGGGCTGCCTCATTTTTTAGAAGTGGGTAGGAAAATAACATCAAAGCGCATCAGAAACATGAGCATGAAGGGGGACTTCATCTATGTATCAGAACCCTGAGAACATAAGAGGGGCTGTGACTTGCTCAAGGCCAAGGTCGTTTTTGTTCAATCTGAAGCTCTGCATGGATCTGGAGTAGAACGACGGGACCTGAATCCCACTCTGTCCTACTTACTGGCTGTGTGACCTCCGTCAGGTTACTTAACCTCTCTGTACCTCAGTTTTCTTATTTGTAAAATCAGAATGACATAGCATTTGCCTTACAAGCCTGAGATAACGGTTAAATGAATTTACACTGCACATATAAAACCCTTAGTACAGTAACTGGAACAAAGCAAGCTCTTTGTAAGGATTTGTAACTGTGACTATTATTTTTTCCTTTCCTCTGTTTTGCAGCAAACAGCCTACTTCTTTGCCTGGAGCCTGAGGTTTCTTCCTTTCTCTTGTGAAAGCCTAAGCCCACAGACGCAATGATGCCAGGTGTCCGTGGGTAGGAGAAGGACAAAGGCCTGTGAGAAGCTGCTGGCAAGGAAGCAGGGACCCTGACAGTGAGCTTGGGCTGAGGTCTTTGGTTCCCAGGCAGCAGCCCAGCCTTGCCTCCATGTCCTGCTCTGGCAGGCGGCCCAGCCTCAAAGGGAGACTGCCTGGTAGAAGTACCTTGGATGGCCCTGCCTCACCAAGGTCCCTGCATCCCCAGCAAGAACTGGAACCTGTAGGGGCCACCTGGCCTGGAATGAGGGCTGGATGAGAAGCGTCTCACTGGCATCTGGGCCAGACTCTGCTGGGTATGTCCTGGAATGAGCAGGCCCCATGCACACAGGGCTGGGGTACTGAAGGTGAAATTAAGTCTGTTTGGGGAAATAAAGAAAGGCAGTATTTCCCACACACCTGAATTCGGGACTAAGAATCAGGCCTCTCAGCCTGTAAGCCCAGAGTGGTGACTCAGGGGCCCTGTTTCTGTGGGTGCAGGTGCCAGCTGATGCTGTTCCCATCTGGCCCGGCTCTAAGGCCCTCCACATTCTCGGACTCCTGCTGCAAAGGAGCACCATGTGGTTTACTAAACAAATGAATCAACCCCACCTCCAAATTCTTCCTGCAGCCTTTCCCATGTTAGCCCATTGCAACTCCATCCTCCCACAAACCCAGGCCCCACATCCATCACGCTTCCATTTTCCCTCTTCTGTATTCCAGCACAGCTTCCTAATCTCCTAACTGGACTCCCTATTGTCTGATTTCTGCCTAGCAGCCAGAGTGAGCTGGTTAAAACGTCAGTTGGACCCACCACCCTTCTATGCAAAACCTTTCACTTTTCTCCATTTCACTCAGAGTCAAAGGCCAAAGTCTTTTTTCCGCCTTCAAGGCCCTCCCTGAACTGTCCTCGCTCTCTCTAATCTCCTCTTCTGTCTACACCCTCCCTCTGGCTCCCTTTGCTCCAGCCACATGGGTACAGTGCCTCCAACATGCCAGACACCCTAGGGGCTTCTGTTTCTGCTTCTTCCTGGGCATGCAATGTGGCGTCCCCTGCTCAGCAGGGCCTTCCTCCGCCTTCCTTTAAATT
>PVIY010038341.1:0-23967 GCA_004026745.1 Myrmecophaga tridactyla | reverse complement strand
GGCCCGGTTGTTTCACCTCCCAGCCTCTGTGAGCTGGGGATGGTGCCGGCGCCTCCTCCACGGATTTGGTGAGGAGGATGGGGGCGAGGTGCACAGTGCCTTAAAGGTACCTGCCAGGTGGTGCCAGCTCCAAGCTGCCTCCTCATTGCCCTTCACCACCATCTCCGAGCAGGGCTCTCTGTTTCAAGTTCATGAACACAGAACCCGGGGCTCGGACAGCCGCCCACCCCCAGTGCAGCTGGTGATAGCCAGGAACGGAATGCGAATTCTCCCCAGGCTGCCATCTTGTCTCCTTAAACCGGCCATGGGGACATCAAGAAGAAGCGAAATAAAATTCCTGTCCCTGAGGAGTCCCCATGCCAGTGGACAGGGAGACAGAGAAGCTGATCAGTGCTCCCAAATCACGTGGGAAGACAGGGGGCTTGTTGGAGCACAAGGTGGGCAGCGGGGGGTCCTGCTCGAGGCCGTGGCTTGTTGGTGGAGCACCTGTGAGGGTGGGAGAGACCCCTTCAGACCTTCCAGACTTTTCCTGTCGAAGGCCAGATAGTAAATATTTCAGACTTTGCGGGCCACACGGTCCTCAGCGCAGCTACTCCCCCCTGTCGCAGCACGGCAGAAGCAGCCACAGAAAATGCGTGAATGAAATCAGTGTGGCTGTGCTCTCGTAAAACTCTATTCATGGACACTGAAACGTAAAGTTTATGTGATTTCCATATGTCATGAGATGTTATTCTTTTCATTTTTCTTAACCAGTTAAGAATGTGAAAATGCGTTCTCAGTTCAAGACCGGACAATCCAGGCCTGGGCTGGACTTGGCCCGCAGGCTGCAGTTTGCAGACTTCTAATCTGGACCCTTCTACGTTGTCTACGGGGTCAGACCACGCTAAAATGAGTTGGTTTGTTGTTGTCTCTTAAGCTGGAAAATGCCAAAGGGCAGCTCTGTCCTCCCTGGTATAGAGAAAGAGGCTTGACACGGTGTCACATTCTGCTGTTCATAAGTTATGGGACCTTAGGCAAGTCAGGCCATCTCTCTGAGCCTCCGATTTTTCTAGAAGGATGGGGGTGATACTTCACAGGACTTCAGAGAGGGTCACCACAAGACCTCTGTAAGCGAGAAAGTCACGCCCAAACAGAGGGCGGGACCATGGACTGTTGTTCCTTCGTCCTCTGATGTCCTCTGCGGAGAAGAAACTCCTGGCCTGTGGGACCTGGGTGGTTCGAAAGGGAAAGAATCTCGACTTGGAGTTGTGGATGCTGGATTGGTACACCTGGATTGGTACCTTATAAAGAAACTTTCCTGGAGGCTGCATCCAGGTAAACTCTGTGTCCTCCAGCAAGCTCCAGCCTTCTCTGGGCCTCATCGTGGGGCCCAGGGGAGCCCATTCTGATTACAATTTAGAGGGACTGGGGTGTCTGTTTGTTCCTACAGATTTTCAAGTCACAGCGGAAAATAGGTGGAAGAAACTCATATTCACGAGCCCCTAAAAGATTCCAAACACGATGCCCAATAAGCTTCCAAACACACCAGGCTGGCCCGTCAGTCCTATCAGAAATGCTGCTGGGGAAAGAGAGGGCGATGGCTAAGAGCTAAGGCTCAGGATATGCGTCGCAGGCCAGCCACCCCCTGAGAAAGGAGGGTCCTTCCATCTGTTCTTCCTTGCCACCCTCTCGTGGATACATTTCCCACCCTACTCGGCTAAGCCTTGCCTCTCTCTTCCATCTGGTTTTGCTGAGCAATGTAACCTCAGATTCACACTTCTCTCGTTTCAGCTGTTTTCCTGCCTCTCATCTTTGTCTTCCGGCTCCTTCTTTCTTATGACTGACTGTCCCCACCTCCCTTCTTATTCTCCTTACACACCTGGTCCCCCCCAGTCCCTGATTGCGTGCTGTCTCCTTGAGCTCAGCCAGCCCATCCCATACTCTCCCTTCCTTGCCACCCCCTAGCACACAGCATAAACAAATGCCTTTGCTTACAGCGAGAATGCAGAGGTTGACATCTGTTCTACCGACTGTCATGGAAGGACTTAGAGAGTGGGGAGCTTTTCATCAGGAAAACGTTGTTGAGGAGATGCTGCCTCCCTGTACTCACTACTCTCAGAAGAATGAGCACAGTGACAGTGGAAACAGCAGGGGATCGGTCTCCCCTCGAGAAATATTTTCTTTGTAACTCAGCTAGACTGAAAAAATCAGGCTCTCTATCAGTGTTGTTACCGAGGGACAGTCACCCGGTGTGACATATTTAGGTGACACCTGCTTAGTAGGTGTTAAGTGTGCAGGTGACAGGTGTTCAAGAGACATACTAAGGGGACAGTTTCTTAAAGAAACAGGGTTAGGGTCCATGCGTACCTGGCAGCTAGCCAGTGACATCATAAGATAATAATGGCATGGTGACACACAGGTGATACGTACAGGTGATCCCCGCAGGACTTGTATTTATGTGATAAGTTTACAGGTGACATGTTTAGGCAATCGCGACACTGCTGACATGCTCAGGTGTGTTTGCTGACATCATGGGGGTGGAGTAGACAGCTCACAGCACACCTGGATTGGTACCTTATAAAGAAGCTTCCCACTTATGACTGTTTCGAACTCAGATGTCCCTTCTCCTGGGTCCCCTGACTCTGCAAACTGCCCTGTTCTCCAATACTATCCCAAGCCACACACGGCCCCGGGCACCATCCTTGAGATCTCCCATTTCTATATTCCCCGAATGCAGTGACCAAGTCCTGGATGTTCCACCTCCTAAAAATATCCTAAATCATCTGCTTCTCTCAGTGCCCACTGCCACCACCCTCACCCGGGTAACCAGTCCCTCTCGCCTCTAACCTGCTTCCCAATTCTCTAGGTAGAATCTAGATCTTTTTCAAATGCAAATCAAATGACTGTTACTATTCTGCTCAAGTCGTTCAAAAGCTTCTCTGCTCTTAAGACAAAGACCAGAATCCTATCTCGGCCAAGAAGGCCCAGCCCCACCTCCAGCCACTTCCAGTTGATCAGTGTATCCCAAAGCCTGGTTTCTTGCCTCGCCCTTCCCGGCTCCAGCCCCCATGGAGGTAGAGTTCTTCCCACCCCTCCCAGGGGCCAAGCTTTTTTCCTAAAAAATATAAAGCTTTCATTGTGGAATAATTTTAGAAAAAACTTGCAACAATAATAAAGGGAATTCCTCATATCCCCCACGCAGTTTCTCCTTCTGTTAACCTCTTACATGACCATGGCACATTTGTCAAAACTAAGAAACCAACACTGATACATCATTATTAACTGAATTCCAGACTTTATCTGGATTTTACCAGTTTTTCCACTAATGTATGTTCCAGGCTCTCAGCTGGTACCACACTGCATATAGTCAGGTTCCTTTTTGATTCAGGACTTTGCCTTACAACATCCTCTTTGCTGTTGTATGCTGACCTTCTCCCTCTGGGTACAACCTTCAAGCTACAAACGAGAGATGACTTTCTTAGGGACATCTTCCCCTGCCCCCTGGACTAGGCGGGGATGGTGGATGGATGCATGAATAGCCAGGATTTGCCAGTTTCCGTCTAGTCACGCTTTTCTCAACATACCTTTATAGCCCCTCCCATCAAGAGATGGAACTTCTTTTCCTACTTCTGGACTGGCCTTGTGACTTGCTTTGGCCAGTAGCATATGGTGGAAGTGATGACATGCAAGCTCCAAGCCTAAGACTTAAGAATGTTCTCTGTCCTTCTGAAGCCCTGCCTCTGCCCTGAGTACAAACCTTTGAAGAGTCTGATGGAGGATGAGCATATGGGGATAGACAGCCCAGCTGCCCAGCCATCCAGGTCAAACCATCCTAGACCAGCCAGTCCCCTGCAGACACAGGAGTGAGCCCAGCCAACCCCTAGACTCATGAGTAATTGCAAATGGTTGTTGCTTTAAGCCCTTAGGGTTTGGAGTGGTTTGTTATGCAGTAACAGCTAACCGATACAGTAGGTCTCCTCAGGCCTTCTTGTTAGTTATTAAAATTTTTTTCAGCTTATCAACATTGTTATTTAATTACTTATGTGTGTGACTCCTGAATATCCTTCCACCATTCTCAGTCAGCTCCATGAAGGCAGGGTCTGTAGATGGCTGGTTTATCAGTGTATCCCAGTGATCTAGAACATGTGTGCCACCATAGCAGGTCTCAATCAATACTTATTAAATGGGTGGATGAAGAAACCTTCCGGGGTATGTGTGCATGTGTGTGTGTGTGTGTGTGTGTGTGTGTGGTGTGGACACTCTCGTTTTTGGCTGGAAACCATAGCTCCCTCTAGTTTTCCTCTGCAGGCCCAATGGCTGCCAGGTCACAGCTTTGGCTTGGATCAACCTGCCTCTTCTCGGCATCTAGTGTGAGCTTTTGCCTGCACTGTCATTCTGCTAAAGTGGATTAAATGGCCCAGAGACTCCTCTTCCCCAGAAGTGAGTGGCATTGATCTGCATGCTGGATAGGCCTTCTGCAGACGGCAGGGACCCGAGGGGGTGGGGGGGAGGAGGCCCGTGCTCATCACTGATGGGCTGCGATCAATAAACTATTAATAACTGCAAAGCTTTCTGGAGAGATCAGTGTAATGCAGTTTAGCGGCTGGAGTTTACCAACACTGACAGCATCTCTGAAGGGTGAGTAATTGTGCTTTTGAAAAGCTGGACCAGAAGAGTGAGGACTCCGTTGGCTGTCCCCGTGCCTTTGCCCAGGTGTGACCAATGAAGAACTGGTCATGGCGGGGTAGGGGGGTGGGAAGTGGGGGGGTTAGGGTAGGGGTCTCTGCCGGGCCTGGGGCCAGGATTGTGGGGCATCCACCTTCAGCACAGGTATTTAGGCCTACTATGTGCTATGCCTTATGCCAAACCTCGGAGTGCAGGGAGCAGGTGGAGACACATACTATAAATTTGGACTCTGCTTCCAGGCCTTGGCCCATGCTGTTATCTCTGCTTGGAAAGCCCTTCCCTTTCTCGTCCACCCAAAGAAACTCTAGCCATCTTTCAAAGCCTGGAGTTAAGCATAGCGGTTAAAAATAGGCTTTGAAGGCCTGCCACTCACTTCCTGTGTGACCTGGAAAAATCATATCCCTCTCTGATCCTCAGTTTCCCCATCTGTGATATGGCTTCATCAGACTGTTTTGCTAGATTACATAGGATAATTCAAGAGCTTGGCTCAGAGCTGGTTTAGCTTGAGTACCCAATGGATGGAAGCTAGATACGCTCCACACTCAAATGCTGCCTCAACCATGCAGACTGCCATGACTGCTTCTGTGTGGACAGGGTCCCTCTCCATCTTCCCAGGGCTGTGCTGCCTGGGAGAGCCTATCTGTTCACATCATGCTACAATGTAACTTATTTTTTTGTCTCCCTCCCAGGTGCTTAGGGAAAACCCACCATACCCATGAGAGCATTAAAAACTGAGAGCTCTAGTTTTGGCTCTGCACCCGACCTGCTGGGTAATGTTGAACAAGGCCCCTTGGCTTCTCTGAGCTTCAATTTCTCAACCTGATAAATTGTTGCACTAACATCAGCCAACGTGTTATGGCTAATCATTGAGATTTACAATGGGAGGCATTAAGCTGAGCATTTTACCCTGTCTTACTGACTATTTGCTATTATCCTATTATAATGCTGCGTTATAGCATTGCATAATAAAATTATAAAATAGACTGCAAAGTAGTATTATGTAACAACAATAATATATATCCCCATTGTATTTGTGTAGATGAGGACACTGAGGCAGAGAGAAGAGGTGGCATGCTCAAGGTCACAGGGCAAGTAGGTGGACACCACAGTTTGAACCCAAGCCTGATGGAAGCCAGAGCCTGTGAACACCCTTTGGACTCCCCCTCAGTCCCCTTCTGCCCCCTCAGATCTTCCTTTATCAGCAAATCAATTTGCATTCTCCCGTGCTGAATATGCCTCTACCACTCTCGAGGGTATTTCTATTCTGGGCCTCCCCACCTCTCCAGGTAATGAGAGCCATATGCTTTCTCCCTGCTGGGAGAAGCAGGATGGTCTTTTATTTTACTAAATTCCCTTCTCCAGGCTTCAGGGTGGGCCCCTTAATTCCGACGACTGGGGTTTGCTGAGCAAGTCATGTTCACGCTCTCCACACCCGAGGCGATTTTAGAGCCTCTGATCATTTTTCCCTTCGTGGCTTTGTCTTTCCGCTGGGAAGAGTCCTAGATTCTCATATAATCAAGAGAGTGGACTCGGGACTTGGGAGAGAGCGGGGGTGGGGGGAGGGGGGAGATAGGGCGGGTGCTAGGAGGAATGGGGGAATGGGCCTTTTGGGAATGAGGTGATCCAGAAGTGCCTTTTCCTGGGAACTGAAACCTAAATTAACGAATGTTTGCAACTGCACTTAGAACCGAGCCTCGTGTGCTACAGGGGCTTGCGATATTCTTGTCCCTATACCATTAATTGACTCAATTTCAAAACAAATGGTTAGGTGCTTACAGGTACCAGGCATTGTTTGCCTGGTTTGAAGGGGAACAAGATAGGCAAAGCAAAACATTTAAATGGCAACATTGTAAAGGAGTCTTTTCTATGGAAACTGCATTATATGCTCCCTCCTTCTTAGACCTGTAGGCTGGATATTGATTAACGTGGCCTAGTGCCAAGGTCACCATAAAAAAACATCAATCTCTGCCACTGGGTTGGGTTGGTTTACCCCTATACTAAATGTCTCACGGGATCCTTGACTTTCTAAAAAGAAAATTTTTTTAGCTTTTTTAGGTATAGCTGATGTGCAATAAACTGTACATATTTTCAGTGTAGGCATTTACTGAGTTTTGACATACTTATACACTGTTGAATCCATTGCCACAATCAAGATAGTGGACAGATCCATCACCCCCCAAAGTTTCCTTGTGCCCTTCTGTAATCTCTCTCTCCTGCCACGGCCCCATATCAGGCAACCACTGATCTGCTTACTGTCACTCTAGATCCACTCACATTTTCCAGCATTTTCTATAAATGGAACCACAGAGCGTACCACTTTTTGTTTGTTTGTTTTCACTCGTCATCAACACCTCGAGATTCATCCATGCTGCTGCCTCTGCCAGTGGTTTGTTCCTGTTTATCGCCGAGTAGCGTACCATGCTTTGTTTATCCACAGAGCCGTTGTTTATGTCAATGAGCACGTGGCTTGCTCTACGCCTTTAGCTATTGCAAATAAAGCTGCTATGAACATTCATGTACAATCTCTGTGAGGACATATGCTTTCATTTCTCTTGGGTAAATGCTGAAGAGTGGCATGACTATGTTTAACTTTTTAAGATACTGCCAAACTGTTTCCAAAGCCATCTTATGAGGGATGCTTGGCTTTTTATAACGCTTTGTTTTTTATGTTGCACTGCTTGGGCATGTCTCCCTCTAGATGCAGCCTACCCCAAGCCCCTCCACCCTTGCTCATTTCCTAATTTTTACCGTGCTGTTCTCAATTTGCTTTGAGCTTCAAAACCAAATCAGCAGTCCTGTGGGACTGTGCCTGAGTTGTGGGTCAAAAGGCTGTGGGGTAGGGAGGGGTTATTGATTTCTCAATGGGAAATGTGCACATGTTCGTGCCGGGACATCTGAGACTCTTTTCTTCTAATTTTCCCTTGGGTTAGAATGCGGGACAGGTGATGTTTCTGTGCATCAATCCTGACCCTTCTGCTTTTGCCTTCATTCCTGCCCCATCTCCCTGCTGTCCATTCCTCTCCCCCGCTGCTACCAGAGCGACCTCATACAAGAAAGAGCTGGCCTGTCCCTTCCTGACTAAAAGCCTTCCCCTGGCCTTCACCCATTATAGGATCAAGCCCAGACCCAGTTTGGCTGAAAGACTCTCCATGATCCTGCTCAGAAAGGACGGGCGGGGGTGGAGGGCTGGAGAGCAGGAAAGAGGGTACCGACTGATATTTCTCGCCAAAAATTCAGCAATCAAATGAGAAGACTTGTCAGGACCATACTTTTATAATCCACTCTATTTAAAAAGCATTTTGTAATTCAAACGTCTTCATTTATATACACAGTACCTCATTCTGGGCTAACGGAGGAGATTCGGGTAGGGGATGGCTCCTTTGGGGTTCTGCTTTAATGAAGAGATGAGAGAGACTTTTCATTTGTATAACCATTGTTTGCATGGAAACGGAGCTTCTAAGGGGCTGGGAAATAGTTCGTTTCTGCAAGTAGGTTAAACACACCCCCTGCAATCTTATTAGCCCAGTGCCTGCCTCAGTTCGGCTCTCTATCATCCCTGCTGGAACGATCCCAAGTGTGAAGTTAAGACGTTTTACTGTCCCGTGCGTGGGCCATGTTTCCCCGATTGACTGTACCGTCCTGGAGGCTGGGACATTATTTCACTGTCCCTCAAACACCTGCTCACTTTCCAATTTCAGGGTCGTGCCTCTGCGATGTCAGGGCACCATTTGCAGAACGTCTGTTCCTCCGCGGCAGGGCTAATAAAAACAGTCATAAAGTCGCTGGCAGCTCTGGGTACTATTGGGATGTTTGCTAATAAGACACTTGGAAGAGGATTGCTGCTCCCTCAAAAAAAGGAAGGGTGAGGTCTCCCCCTACCCTCAGATACACCTGTGCAATTAGCCAAGCATGGCTGGGAGTGGGTGGGTGGCTCAGGTCTGCCCTGCTGCTTGCTCTCCCCAGCTTTCCCCTGGCAGGCCCCGGGTGGCTGCATGACACCCCCAGGACTGGTGGGAACGCTTATGGCAACTGGTAGACCTAGGGAAGCAGTGGGTTTTGGGGTGCAGGTGAGAAGGGGTCTCTCTGGGCCTCGCCTTAGGAAGAGAGCCTGTAGGTGAGAACCTGGGAGTGTGCCGGGACGCACATCTCAAGTTTGAGTTTTCACAGGAACGACCTGTGCGTCTGGTTCAAGTGCCGGTTCTGATTCCAAGGTCTGGGGTGAGGCCCGAGAGGCAAATGTGTCTAAGGAGGCCCCCGGCGCGTGATGCCGATGGCTGGCCAGCAGAGGTGCTCAGTCCTCCTCCAGCCCCCTCTGTTTGACCTTGTTCTCCCCAGCCAGATGGGCAGTGTGGTCGCCTTCCATGGGTTTCACCAACTGTCCAATCCCAGAACCTAAAGCTCAGAAGTTCCTGGGTCATGGCAGGGGGCACATGAATATTTGTTGAATGGAAATTATTTGAGGACAGGGTTTTCAGCTCTGCCAGGGACCTTCGACCTGTCAGGGGCTGCTGTCAAGATGGCCCCCCACAAACCATGACCCCGTCACTCCCCCACGGCACCAGCTTGATTCTGTGCCTCGTGCTATGCCCTCCCGGACCCAGCTCCGCCCCTGTTCCTTCTTGCCTACTTCCCAAAGAGCTGATGCGCTTTCAATCTCCTTGGCCTGCTGGAGGTGGTTGTCTGCTCAAAGTCACCCCAAAAGTGGGCCCCAGGCCCCAGACCCAGTCAAGGGCATCCTGCTTGTCCAGATTGCCTAGAGTCATCTGGGTGGTAAGACCTGAGTGCTGCCTGCAGTGGTTTCAGTACATTCCTGGGGAACTTCCTGCCAAGAGGGAAATGTCAACCTTAAGGGGACAGGGCAGGAACCATCTGAACTCCAGAAGTGATCCCCTCACCCACTTTGGGCCCATCCCTGGGTTTCCTTTACAAGAGAATACTGGGGAGCCATTTCTCCCAGGGAGGTGTGGAGCCATAGGGACAGAGTAGCAGAGTAGCCGTTGGACGTATTTGGCTGTCCCTTGAGCAAAGAGGCCTCTCCTGTGGGCACAGCTGTATGTAGATTAGGCTGGAAGTCTACCTTCTTAAATATCAGAGTTGGAACAGCCTTCCCAGGTTTTCCAGTCCAGCTGCTCATCCTGATTTGTCTGCACCTTTCCTGATTTTAGCAATGAATACCCCTCATCCCAGGAACTCTCTGCACTTAATAGATGAGAAAACTAAAGAGAAAGGCATGAGTCACCTGAGACCTGACAGCAGTCAGTGGGAGGTGAAGGCCGAAGAGGCCGGGCCACTTGCACCAGGTGATCCAGCGAAGCTTCCTGGCTGGGGAATTGAGCTAACGGCAGCCCACCTGCAGGAGGGTTGAGGCTTGGCACGAGTGTGACCCAGTCGTTAGACAGGGTCAGCATGTCGTAGGTGATCATTGCAGCTGTGGTTGTTAGGAAATGGAAGGCTTGATGAGCTTGAATTGGGGGTCTCAACAAACCAGAAATTGCTGGAGATCTTTTTTGCAACACACCCAAAGCTGGAGTTTGGGTCTCATGTCTCCACAGGAGAAGGAGGGGTTGGAATGGCTCGCTGGGGCTGGGAGCCCAGCCTGAGGGTCCCCCTCCATCTCCTGGCCTTGGCCTTTCCCCTCTGGCTGGAGGGCCAGGCTATAGTCTTGCAGGTGTAAATGTGGCAGGCTTACTGGAGAAAGCTTGAGCAGCCCTGGTTAGGGGCATATGGGCTGTCTAAGCAGCACTGGTTAGGGGCAAATCGGCAGGGGACTTGGAGCAGCTAGAAAAGCCTCATTACTTGAGAGCTGGGCATCTCAGCACTCAGAGAGTTTTATTATCTTCTTCTTTCTGTGTTTTCCCCTTTCTTTCCAGAGGCTGCCTGAACTCTCTTTTCTGGGGCCTTTAGAAAGCCATTAGTGTGGTTTTCATCCCACTTTCAACCTGAAAATGGTTTCCATCATAAAACCACTCAGTGGGGGCAAAACATCCACGACATCCAATCAAGTGCAGAGCAGGCGGGGAGGGATAACAGGGGTGGCAGATGGGGCTTCCCTCCCCCCCCCCCCGTTCTTCCCGCCCACCTCTGGCCTGGCCCTGCCCCTGCTGTAGATTTGGTGGATTGGCAATTCGGGCTCCCAAGCATTTAAAACCTTATAATTAGCTGAGCAGCAGCTGCAGCTCCATTTCGCCAGCCCCTCGTTATGCTGAGGGGAAGAGTGTTGTCCTCTCCCAGGGCAGGGCTCGCCTCCCCAAGCCCACCCCTGAGCCCCACGCTCCTAAGCTCTAAAAAGAGAGGGGGCTCCCATGAACTGGGCTGCAAGGAGTGCGGGCAGGGGAGCGCCCAGGTCAGGGCTTCAAACCTGGCTCTCCCTCCCAGATCTGTGTGACCTCAGGCACGTCACTTCGCCTCTCTGCATCTCAGCTTCTGCAGGGATCTGTAGCTCTGACAAGTCAGTGCATGCGAACTTGTCACCCCTCACCCAGAGAGGGGCTCTGGAAATGAAGCCTCAATTTACCCGTGGAAGTTTTCAACATGGGGAAAAGCCTCTTGGACATCAGAGTTTTATTTTCAAATGATGAACCCCCAAAGGAGCACCAAAAAGAGCCTCCCTGGAGTCCCCAGGACACCCAAGTCCAGGAAGCTGGGAACTGGGACCCTGGGCGAAGACAGGACCGGGACCCCTCTCTCCTCTGGATGTCTGGTTGGCGGGGGTCTTCGCATCATCCGTCCTTGCTCCTTCCCACCCCCTGGGGCGGCGGCCCTCAGCCTCAGGCCCCGACCCACCTCCCACCCTCCGTCTCTCTCCCACCTGCTGGGCCCATGCACCTGAGCACAAGGCCCACTGCTTCCCCCTCCTTCCCTCTCCCATTTCCCCTCCTCTCTTTCCCTCCCTCCCCTTCCTCTCCAGGCCTCACTTCTCCATCCTCTGGCTGCTGCCATGGAAACCACTTCCTCCTCCATGCCCTGATTGACCCATTTAGCCCCTCACCGGTCAGTCCTTCCAACTCGGGGTCTGGGTTGGGAGTTGGGCCAAGGCAGAAGGGACCAAGGGTTACTGGACTTTCCTTCTAGCTCTTCCCAGCTTCACCCCACACCATCCTAGGCCCAGTGGGCCCAGAGCCTCATGCATGTCCCCCTGGAAAAAGACACTGGGCAGCGGGGAATTAGAAACCAGGCAGTTGGTCAGAGGAAACCAGACCAAGGGGGCCAGGTAGTGAGTGAGGCAGAAGCCGAGCCTGAGGGGGCAGCTGTGTGTTGGGCTTCCTTTCTCTCCCTTGCATCTGCTTTAGATTTAACAGTAATCTCTGTCCCTCCATCTTAGCCTCTCTGCTTGGCAGTTGGGGAGAGCAGGCATTGCAAAAACTGGGCTTTTTCTGGAACTCCCAAGCCATTAGGAACAAACCCCCCATTCAGCAGGTGAAGGAAGGTACGGGAGGGGGTCACCCCTGGGTTCCCCACACTTCCTTGCAGCTGTTGTCACTCTGGTTTCCTTCAACGAACACACACCTCTAATGTGTGCAGGAGAGGTAGGTCAGTCGACCATAAGTCTGTACTTCAATTCTAGGGGCTGATGTGTGCCTTTAATCTCTCCACCAGTCAAAAGAGTCACTGAGCACCTACTGTATGCAAGGCCCTGTACCAAATGTTTGAAGTCTGATCTCATTCCACCCTCACAAAAGCCGTCTGAAGAAAGAATATCAACAGCTGGTGGTTGCAAAGAGCTCACTGTGTGCCAGACGCTCCCAGCTTTAACGTGAGATAAGGAGCGATTGTGGACAAATTCTTGAACATCTCTGGGCCTTGCTTTCCCCATCTATGAAGCTCAGGTCATCTTCACACCCATCCCACGAGGTAGGAGGTATTATTCTCCTTTCAGTTTTACAGATGAGGAGACTGAGGCCCAGAGGTGTTATTTATAACTTGTTCGAGGTCACTCGACCAGAGAATGTCAGAGTTGGGATTTGAATCCTGGCAGCCAGGCTCCAGAATCCACTCTCCTAAGCTCTGAGCTCACTGCCTCCCAAGGTGGGTGTGGCCAGTGGAATGGCCTGGGCTGCTGCAAAGTCACCCACAGGTGTTCAGTGGCAGAAGGGAGATGGACTCCTCCAGATGGGAAACGGTCGTAAAGGGGAAGCAGAATGCAAAGGGGCGCTACGCGGTCAGGAGGGAGCAGATCGGAACTCTAGATTTCAGCTCTGGGCCTCCCACCAGCCAAGGCGTCATGGAGGACATAGCACACGGCCTGCCTGTGTCTTCCGGAGACCCAGAGCAGACCCCTTCATCAGTGGAGGCAGCGATTTTCCTGGAAGCAAACTCCAGCAAGAATCCATCATCTGGGTGCCTCTAATATGAGACCAGAGCAGCCCAGAGGCCAATCTCTTCAACCACGGTTTGATAAAAGGATCAGAAAAGAGGCTCAAAGAGATGATTCTTGACCCTTAGAGAAGCAGGCTATGCCAAAGCACTGCGATTTAGAGCGGTCTCATCTCATCTGCTGGGGGGGGGCTGGGCTGGCCCAGCCCACCCTTCCCGCTATCAATCAGCCCAGCTTCCTGCAGAAAGAGAGAGAGAGAGCGTCCGGCTGAAAGGTCCCCAAAGCCCGAGACAGGCACAGCAGCCAACCTGCATTGTATCATTTGGCACCTGCAATCTCCCAGTGAGATCAGAATGACAGAACTTGTTTGACAGATTAGGAAACTGAGGCCCAGAGAGGCCAAGCAATTTGTCCAAGGTCACACAGCTAGTAAGTGGGAGGGCTGGGGCAGGACGTCAGGTGTGTCTTGTGCCAAGTGTCCATCAATAGGGCCAGATGTGTGAGAGTGACCTGGAGGGCCACTCTCTCCTTTGGGGTGGCCCAGGCGCAGCCTCAGTGCAGGGCAATTACCTCACTTGGGTGAACGAAATTTTAACTTTCCCTGGAAACCCGCAGCTGGGCCTGGGGCCCTGCAGGAGGCCTTTTCCAACCAGGTCAGCTGATGGGTGACCCTGGGCCGAACCCAATTCCTGCTGCTTCATCAAAGCCGTGCTAAAAACAGCCTTGCTTTGGCAGGGGAAAATTGAAACTCCCAGCTCCCTCTTAAGGCTCTTAAACAGGTCAGCCCACCAAAAACCCAATCCTTCAATCTGGGTTCTCTTAAAAAAGTAGGGCAGACCAATTATGTGAAATGTCCTGAGCTCCATGGGGCTGAGAGCAGGGAAGGTGGGGCCAGGGTGCCCAGGGTCTCCCACAGATGTGAGATGGAGGAGCCAGTCAACCTCTCCCATCGGCCTCTTTGTCAAAACAAAATTAAAATGCCCAGACTCTTGCTGGCACTGAGACTCCATTCAAGGTAATTGGTATTTATCTTGGTGTGTTTGGCTCTGGGCTTGATGCCACGGGGGTATGGAAACTGGATGGTGTCTTGTTCCCTGCTTTGGTTCCTGGCACATTGCCTGGCCCATGGAAGACACCACGTATCTGTTCATTCATTCAGTCAACACAATTTAATTGAGCACCAACTACGGGCCAGGCCCGTACTAGATGTTGGGCAGACAGCTGTGAATATTATATACAAATATCCCTGCCCTCTTGGAGCTGCCCTTCTAGGTGAGGGAAACAGACCCTAAATAAAGTAAGCTTCAAAAAAAAAAATAGCACGTTGGTGGTTATGTGTGTATTTAGAAAAATAAGGATGGGGACAGGAAGGAATAGAGAGTGCTGGGAGAAGAGGCAGGAGTTAAAATTAAAACATTTTAAATTGCAGAATGTTCAAGGATGGCATCCCCTAGGAGGGGAGGGAGAGAGCCTCTGGGCATCTGGGAGAAGGGATGGAAATGACAATTAGTGAACTTGTATTCAATGCCACAAACTTTGCTAGGAATTTTTACATCCATCGTCTTCTTGTGAGTTCCTTACAAAAACTTTACAAGATAAGCAAAAATATGTCAAATTACTGATAAAGTAACAGGGTTCGGAGACAAAGTCAAGACAAGGTCTCATTCTCATGGGGCTTACAGAGTGGGTAAGGAAGTTAAGCAAAAGCCATCCTTTTGTCATAGTAATTAAATCCCTAATTTTTCATTGAACACCTGGCTACAGGAAATAAAGAACATGTTTTCCAGCCATCCATAAAAGCAAAACGTTGTGGACTGAGCTCTGGCCAATGAAATATAAGTAGAATTGTTATGCACAAAAGTTCCTTCAGGCATCCTTAAAGGGAGGGATGTGTCCTTTTCCTTCCCCTTCATCCTTCCTGCTGGCTGGAATGTGGGCAGAATGGCTGGAGCTGGAGCAGCCTTCTTAGATTTTGAGGTGAACTTGAGGATGCTGTGCACAGTGGGGCATCAACAGAAGGAGTATGAATCCCTGATACTGTTCAGCATCTAACAACTTTAGACAAATGCATGAGACTCTTGAGAGAGAAAAATAGACTTTTATCTAGTTTAAGCCAAATATGTCTGTCTTTTTGTTGTTGTTGCAGGATGTCAAAACTAATTCTAATTGATACAATTTCAGGCAAATGAAAGTGGTGCAGGACTGTGAGGAAAGGAGAGGTCATAGCCTGGTTTAAATCCAGCCACAGCTTATGGCGGTTGATTGCTGTAATTCAGGAATGCAGGGTGACACTTCAGCTTTTTAAAGAAAAGCCAGAAACGTGGATTTGTACATGAAATCTCCTGATATTCCAAAGTCTGTTGCTGATTGCATTAGAAAATATTTTTCATTAAAGCAATGCAAAGCTTTGTTTACTGGCTGGATTTCGGGCTGCGAGTCTCTGGTTTGCAGGTGAGGTCCAGGGCAGGCAAGGACTTGGAGAAGAGACTGAATGAGCAGGGGCTGGTGGAGCTGGGACCATCAGGAGCTCAGAGTCGATCTTTCCATGGCAGAGTAGGGGAGGCAGCCACCTTCAGGGGGTTAGAACTCATGGAGCAGGCCTGCTGGATTTTCACCATGCCATAGCAGAAAGAGTTCTATTAACCAAACACACCTATCAGTGGAGACAAGACCCACTGAAGGGAGCAGTGGCTTGGCAGGATGGAGCATTTTAATGGACATGTCACTTTCAACCAAGCCTCCACCATCTGTTCCTTCTGCTAATTGCTAATGCAAGGAGAAGGTGTGTTCTGGGTGGTAGTGCTAAGAAGCTGAGAAGGAAGAAGGGAGCATTTTTCATCCACCTATGCATTCAGGGCTGGGGAGGGGTGGTCACTGGTCCAGGGAAATGCCAACATCTGAAAGGTTTGGGAAGGGCCATTCTAAGTGTGCATGCATGTGCCCTGGTTCTGAGGATGCTGTATGTTTCACAGGTGACCTCTCCCCCGTGCATCCTCAGACCCCACTACCGATGCCTGCAGTATAGCTCTGCAGATGACAAGATGTGGCCCAGAGCTGGGATGCTGGAGCCCTGCTTTGCACCCTGGCTCCTCCTTTTACCAGCTGTGTGACCTTGAGCCAGTTACTCTGCCATTCTGTGCCTCCATTCCCCCACCTTAAAATCTGAGATAGTGATGGTACCCAGGACAGTGTCCACCTGGCATCTAGCATCTATTAGCATTGTCATTGTCAGTGGCAGAGTGTTTATGTTCTCTTCCAATCACACAGCTCTCATCAGGACCAAGAAATGCCACGAACACGAGACCACCGAGCGCACACTGAGAGAGCCCGGGTAGGTGCCATGCTGGTAAATAGCAAAGACCAAGCAGCGAGAACCCACCTCCTTAAATCATTCAAGGTTTGGTCCTGGTTCTCAAGCCACAGGATCTCATCCCTGATTCTCAGAGTGAAGGAGTGGCTCTGAGGGGCTGGGTAGCCTGGTGCCGGCATCAGGCAGCCTTGAGGTCAGGCCCCAGCTCTGCCACTCTGGAGCATTGTGACTTTGAGACACGTGGCTTAACCTATCTGGTACCTGCCTCACAGCCTCATGGGGAGAAGTGAGCTAGTCGTGTAGGAGAGGATGGAATGTTCTTCCCCCATATCAACTACAATTGATTCTAACTACCCAGGGTGAAGCCACGTTCCCGGGCTAAAGGCACAGTCTCATCAGGCTCCCTTCTCTTCAGGTGCCAGCCACAAGCTCGGGGGCTCCCAGGGCCACCCCCACTTTTGACTAACCGGCCACAAATTTGAAAGTTCCAATCACCTCCTCAGGTTTGATAATTCGCCAGAATGACTTACAGAACTCAAGAAAACGCTATGCTTGCAATTACAGTTTCATTATAGCAAAAAAGATACAAAGAAGAAGGAGGCCAAGGAGGAAGTGCACAGGCGCGGTCTGGGAGGGTCTCCCATGCAAAGCTTCTGCCGTCCTCCCCCCTCGGAGTCAGGACGCATCACCCTCCAGGCACACGGATGCTCCCCAGAGCTCCCATGCCCAGAGTTTTCACTCACTGTGTAGGCGTGACTGGTGGTGGAGCTCGGCCTGCAGCGCCCCTCTGCCCAGCCCCCCTCCACCCAGCCCTCTAACAACGTGGTCGGTTTTTCCAGCCCTGCCAGCTCCACCCTGAGTCACCTCATCAGCATGAACTATTGGATGTGGTCCTGGGCCCCCCAGAAATGACAAAGACACTCTTAGCAAGAGAAATTCCAAAGGTTTAGAGGAGACTTCCCAGGAACCAGGGACAAAGGCCAGCCAGGTTCTTTATGAATACATGGTCATAGCTCCTGGAGTAGACAGGCAAGTACTGGTCCTGAGAATTCCAGTGCTAACGTTTCCCATGCTCCCTCTAATCCCCACCCAAACCCAGAAGGGCAGGTGCTGTAACGGGAAGCCTGAGGCTCAGGAGGTCCCGGAATCTACCCAAGGTCACCCAGAGATGGGAGATGTCAATCCAGGTCAGCAGAATAAAACAAAGAGGGGGCTCTTTTCCCTAAGGTTAGCTCCATGAGTTGTTCTGTCCCTCTGTATCACCAGCATCTAGAACTTTGCTAGGCTTAGTAGGTATTCACTGATTTGTTGAGTAACAATAGATGACACAAGGCACTTGGTGTGTATCAGGTGTTGTTCTAAGCATGATAATTCCCTAATAACCTTAAGAAGAAGGTACTGTTATTATTGGCCCCAATTTACAGTTTAGGAAACTGAGTCATAGAGATGAAATAATGTGCCCAACACACTATTGCCTCTTGGGTTAGTGATTATTCCATCACCAACTCAAGAGGCAAGCTCACACCAGGGTCTTTTCTTGGAGGAACTGGCATCCTGAGGAGGTACTATGGCTGGTAGTTAGGGGTAAGGGTCAAGTTAGAGACCCACTTATGGAATGGAGGGGCAGGGGCTGGTATACAGGGCAGCCCATGAATTCCTCAAGGAGAGCCCCTGACAAGGAGAGACCTTGTGCAGCCCCAGAGGAGGCTGGACAGCTGTGCTTTGCAGAAGACACTGGGGGGTCCATCTCCATCAAAAGCAGGAGGGACCTTCACCTGACGTTAATGGCCAACTGATTTTTAACAAAGGGGCAAAGACCGCTGAACTTGGAAAGAACAGTCTCTTCAACAAATGGTGCTAGGAAAACAACTTCCATTTGCAAAAGAATGAGGATGGATTCCTAACCATGTACAAAATCAACTAAATATAAGGGCCAGCACTATCAAATTCTTAGAAGAAAATATAGGAAAGCATTTTCAGGACCCTGTGTTAGGCAGTGGTTTCTTAGACTTTACACCCAAAGCACAAGCAATAAAAGAAAAAAATAGATAAATGGGAACTTACAAAATTAAAATTTTTTGGTGCTTCTAAGGATTTTGTCATGAAAGTAAAACAATAACCTACATAATTAGAGAAAATATTTGGAAACCACATATCCAAGAAATGTTTAATATCCAGAATATATAAAGAAATTCTTCAATGTAACAACAAAAAGACAATCAACCCAATTAAAAACTGGGCAAAAGACTTGAATAGACATTCATCCAAAGAAGATATACAAATGGCCAAAAAGTACATGAAAAGATGTTCAACACCATTAACCACGAGGAAAACGAAAATCAAAATCACAATGAAATACCAATCCATACCCACTAGAATGAGTACTGGAAAATGCAAGTGTTGGAAAGGCTATAGAAAAAAGGAACATTCATTCACTGCTGTTGGGAATTGTAAAATGCTGTAGCCGCTGTGGAATACAGTTTGGCAGTTCCTTGGGAAGTTAAATATAGAATTACCATATGGCCCAACAATGCCACTTCTAGGTATATGCCCGAAAGAAGTGAAAGTAGGGGCTCAAGCTGATATTTGCACACCAGTGTTCATAACAGCGTTATTCACAATTGCCAAAAGATAGAAACAACCCAAATATCCATCCATCAACGGATGAATGGAAAGACAAAATGTGGCATGTACATACAGTGGAATATTATTCAGTCATAAAAGGAATGAAGTTCTGATATATCTTCATTCCTAACAATACAAACGAACCCTAAAGACATCATGTTGAGTGAAATAAGCCAGACACAAAGGACAAATAGTGTATGATCTCACTGATATGAAATAGTTAGAATAAGCAAATTCATAAAATAAGAATCAAGAATACAGGTTCCCAGGGCTTGGGGTGGGGATAGAGTATAAGCAGTTGAGGCTTAAAATGTAGAGTTTCTATCTGAAACAGTGCTAATGTTGTAGTAATAGATGGTGGTGGTAGCACAGTATCCCGAATGTAATTAACAGCGCTAAGACATCTATGTGAATGTGGTTAAAAGGAGAATTGTTAGGTTGTATAGATGGTATTAGAATAAAATTAAAAAAAAAAACCCATGCACTTCACAATGCAAAAAGTGAACTCTAAGTTAAACCAGGGACTATAGTTAACAGTCTAATTACAAAAATGTACTTTTATCATATGCAACATACCTATCACACCAACCGAAGGGGTTAATAAGAGGGTGGTGTGTGGGAATCTTGTCTTTTATGCACAATTGTTCTGTGAACTCACAACTTCTCTAATTAGAAAAAAAAGAAAAGAAATAGACTAGGATGGTCAAAGATACACGCTGTCAGCTGTGCATATTGTGAGAGAGAAGCCACCCTCTCATTCATTCTGTGAAAATGTAAACATATCATTTTTCATCACTTTAGAAAACAAAAGCCTTCATCCTTCATTAAGAGAAAAAAAGCAGGAGAACTCTCCACTTCTTAGTGCTCAGCCCTAGAGCTCGCTCTCCGTGGGCCTGGTGGTGGCCCTGTCTGTACCGAGAAGGAGGGGACAGGATGACGGCTGTCTGGACAGGGCCCGAGATCTCCGGGGCCCCCCTCCCACCGCTCTCATTATCACCTGGCAGGGTCCAGGCCTAGTGAATGGCACAGGCTGTGGACCCCAATTGGCCTCTGTCATGCCTCTGCCTCGGGGCTGGCTCTGGGTCTTGGTTTCCCACCAGGGGCTCTGCCTTCCAGAAAATGAGCCTGAGAGGCGAGCGGGAATTCCTGCACTGGAGCACGGATGGTGCCTTGAGTTTCTGTCCTAACAAACACTTACGGAGTGACTTCCCTGTGCCAGGTATTGCACTGGGGCTTTCACACAGGGTCTCATGAATTCTTTAGGGCATGTATGCATGTATCCACTTATCTACCCATCCACCCGCCCACCCAACCACCCATCCATCCATCAACCAATCATCTAGCCACCCAGTCATCTATCTATACACCCATCCATCCATCCAGCCAGCCATTCACCCATCCAGCCATCCACCTACCCATCTACCCATCCACCCACCCACCCATCCATCAACCAGTCATCCATCTACTCAATCATCTATCTATCCACCCATCCATCCATCCATCCATCCACCCACCCATCCATCCATCCACCTACCCATCTACCCATCGACCCACCCATCCATCCATTCATCCACCCATCCACCCACCTATCATCCACCAAACTCTGGATTCAAGTATAGCAAGGCTTCCTGGTCAGAGCCAGTGTCCCTCTTTACTGACTCTGTGTAAGCCAGTGAGCATCCCACGGATGTCCACTTATAGCTCTCAGATGTTAAGGGAATCATTATCTCCATGAGGCTGACTAGGACCAAATTAGGAGAATGTGGATGGACCAGAGAAAACCCTCCCCAGTGCCGACTCCTCTCACTTTGTGTCCTGCAAACTCTCCTCCCTTTGCCTCAGCCACAGTTGTCTGAACAGCTCTTCTGGCCTTGGCCCCTGCTGCACCTTCTACCTGGAATGCCTTCCCCCTGCTTCTTTGTCTAGTCATCTCCCACTTGCCCACCAGTCATCATCTCTGATGAATCTTCCAAGCCCCTTTCCCTTCCCTTCCTCTGTAGCCAGAACAGGAAGATGCCCGTGGACACCCGGGTGCCCCAGTGACCTCCTCTATCCCTGACCATTTCACTGTCTGACCACCCAGCTCTTCCCCGCACCAGGCCGAGCATGCCTCCCGCAGCTCAGGGAGGATGTCTCATGAAACCCAAATTCCTAGCTGCTCACGTGGCCCTGATGCAGGTGTCCATGAAAGGCTGAGCGGTGGGGTGTGCAGGGTAAGGCTCCAATCTCAGACCCCCTGGTGGGACCCCAGCTCCGCCACATCTCCCTCTCTGTGTGGTTTTGGTCAAGTCACTTTCCTTCTCTGATCCCCTGTTTCTTCATCTGCCAAGCAGGGCTCGTGAGAGGGCGCCCCTTGCAAGGCTGTTACAAGGAGCATTCAACAAATTCATGCGTGCAGAGGCTGCAGCAGAGGTCCCAGACATACACCCTCGATAAACATTAGCTGCTGTTATTATTATTAATTAAGCCTGAATCATCTTCGTACAAAAAGGATGACCTCCACCAGCCCCCAGAGAGCGGTTCGGATCTCTCATGTTGGAATCGTGGCAGGAGAGGGGCAGGCAGGCCGGGCTGGGGCATAAGAGCTCACACACGTTTGGTATTTTCTTTGTTTAAAAGATAAAATGGTTGGGCTGCGTTCACGAGGAAGGCAGATGCATGAGAATAGGTTTATCAAGGTAGTTTTCAGTTCCACTGTAATTTAAAATAAATAAGTCAATTTAATGTTTATAGAGTGAGTTACGCCTTATCAGGGACATGGTGAGCTGAGGAAACTTGGCCAAGGCAAAATCTGAGCACTCGGCACCGGCCGTGAGAGTAATTACAGCAATGCTTTAGCATGCAGTCTTGCTCAATGATATTTTCATTCTGTCTAATTTATTAGTTTATTAGCTTTACGGTGAATATAGAAAGCTATACCACAACATGGGCCTAATTTAATCAGAGCCAAATTTTCATGTCTTCCCGAGATGGCCCTAATGAGGGAAGGGACCCTTGCTTCGAAACTGTGGCCAAGTTTTCCAGAAAGATGCAGGGCAGAGTTCCAGTACCCTGGGAAGCAGACTGTAGAAGAGAGCACAGCAGTTCCGAGTGCGGGCCGTTGAGCTGTAACTACTGAACGCATCGCTTTCTGGATAAATGGCCTCAGGCAAGCGCTTAGCATCTCCAGATCTTGGTTTTCTCACCTGTAAAATGGGGACAATTGTAACTCCTCTGCAGAAGACAGGTCATCGCCAGCCCTGTGCAACCAGGAACGTGGCTGAATCATTGCCCCTCAGGTCCCTAGAGCCCAGCTCCAGGCTTGGTCAGAGAGGGCATTCAGCAAACGCTTACTGAGTGGAGGAGGTGAAGGACAAATGCCGTAACCATTGCTAGCTCCTGTCTGGCTTACACTGTGCCCATTCTGAGAGGTTTGCTAACTCACGTAAGCCTCCCGGGCATTCTACAGAGTAGGTAGTATTGTCATCTTTCCCATTTTAGAGTGGGGAAACAGAGGCAAAGAGAACTAATGACCTGCCTAGGGTCCCACAGCCCAGAAAGCCCAGTTCTAGGGTGGCAGCACCGTCACCTCTTGTCTGAAGCTCTCCTTGTACTCTAGCTTTTTTATATTGTCCTCTGTCGTCACAATACCAGGCTCCCTGGAGCTGGGAGGGGAGGCAGGTCCCAGCCTTACAGCGCCCCATCTCCCCTTTCCTCCTGCAGCTCCTCCCGCCCCTTCCTCCCCCTCATCTCTAGCCCTCCCACACCTGCCCTCACTTCTCTAACCAGGCGGGTCCTGCCTGGTCCTAATCCGCAGCCTCCCGCAGCTCAGCAAAAACCTCTGAGCCTGCTGCGTGCCAGGCCCCGCCTGGGAACGAGAGATACAGAAATGAAGAGGGAGGGGACGTCCCCATCCCAGCGAGGTCCCGTCCAGCAGAGGAGACAAATCACCGCGACAATAACCACAGCCCTGGTGGGCAGCATCCCGTGTCCCCAGGGATGACCTCACCCTAACCTCTGGAGCTCACAAAAGGGACTCTGAGGACGTGAGTCCAGGTAGGGATGTGGAGAAGCTGGGGGTATCCAAGTGGGCACATCACCAGAGTCCGTATACGACGCGGGCAGCAGGGTCCGGGGCCGAGAAGGCGACGTGACGGGGAAGCAACCATGGCCCAGGGCAGGCGGGCGGCCTCCAGAGGCTGGAAAAGCAAAGGACAGATCCACCCCGGGGTCCCCGAAAGGCGCGGCCCTGCTGACAACTTGATTTTAGCTGAGAAAGACCGATTTTGGGCTTTGGACCATCGCAGCTATAAGATAATAGATTCTCACTGTCTTAAGCCCTGAAGTTTGTGTTCATTTGTCCCGGCAGCCATGGGAGGCCAATGTAACACCCACTGAATGGAACAGTGGGTGAGTCTCCCAGGGCAGGACCCTGGGAACCTGTCCCCAGCGAGGTCTCCATCTCCAACAGCTTCCCTGCCCCCGGCAAGGAGAGGCCGCTACTCTCCCCACTTTGTGGATTCTTTAACTCTTTCGTTCAGAAGTTTGTTGAGTGCCCCCAGGGAGCCCCGCAGGGTGCCAGAGATGAGATGGAGCAGTAAGTGGGAGATAAAGACCCTCCCCATTGGAAGCTTGATTTCCAGCCTGGGAGAAACATGAAGACGCAGACGAGGAAGTCTGCCCCATGCAATGCCAGGTAGTGACAGGTTCTGTGAAGAGGCAAAGAGGCAGGTAAAGCTAGAGAGGGAAGGGGGCTGGTTGAGACAGGAGGGGCCACCGGAGCAGAGACCTGAAGGACCGAGGGTGGGGTATCACATAGGAATTTGGGGAAGAATGTTTCAGGTAAGGAAACTGATCTCAGAGAGGAGGCAGCACATGCTCACCGGAGCTCGCAGGCCAGCCCTGCTGCCCCTAAACCTGCAGCCTTCACCTCCACATCACAACAAATTGGGGAACACTGGACTAAAGTTACCAAGGAATTCTGCCTCGTAAGAGGCATCAGGGCAGCTCCGGAGGCCAAGATGCATGAGCTAGGTCTGGATGGAGGGGGAGGAGGTCGGCAGAGGTGGTGGGC